>JAUOZQ010000393.1:0-41928 GCA_030710315.1 Anomotaenia brevis
AGGTTGGGCCATTATAACTTAAATAGAACGCATCATTTTGTTCATGTTTAAGAAATCTTACATCTAATCAGTAAAAGCTTACAATTGGTGCACAAAACGTACTAGATTAATGTAAATCTATCTTAACTGTCTTTATAAATCTCAGAAAGTTTATATTTTAACACACCATTTCAGATTCATTTCTCTAAAATGACGAGAATAAATTTTAAATACAAAATTAGCAAAACGCCCATTGAATAACTGCTAATACTACCAATATTCTTCTACATCCCGAACAAAATATGGTGTCAGCTTGACGAAAACATATTAGCCATCAAAAATAGGCACTATTTCTGTTTTTATAAAATGTTTGCAGAGGAATTTAGAATAATATATTGACCACTTTAAAAAACGGTGTACTTGACCTCGATTCCAACAAAAAAGTTCACCTAGTCTGTAAGTGAGTTCTTGGTAAATAAATTCATAAATTTATCGTCTACAAATCTCACCACTAAAAACTGATATTAATTGCTATTCCTGGGGGCTATAAAATTTGCAATACTTTTTGGTAAATTAAACCAAAAGCGTTCCATAAATCAGGAAAAATTTTGTATTTTGTTGATTAATAATGTTAAGAGCAGTTCAGTAACCAGAGTCTGATCTAAAACATTAAAAAATCTTGGAGTATAACTGCAGAAATGATAAATTTATAAACAATTTTAATTCAATTTTGTGGCGTTTTATTCCAGGCTTAACCTTACGGAGGTCAAATGAAAATTCATTTTTTGGAACATTGCATATGAATATGCAATTATCAAGTTTAAATCTTTGGCAATTGAGGATAAATTCAATTCTTAAGTTTGCAATTGAAGGAGCTCATAACAACAAAGGGAACGAACAGTTCTATATAATCAATGTAAAAGCATTGTTCACATGATGCTGATATACAAGTGAATTTAATCAGCACACTGCATATTCTATTCGTAAACGCTTTACATACGCCAGTCAAAAAGCACCTAAAATATTAAAATGGTCATAACTTGTCCTCAAAAGAGGGATTCGATTTACGCTCAAAATACAATCACAATTAGGTTATCTTACTTGATGCAATCACCAGCATTGCTTACAACTTCTTCTTGAGCTACTGCGAGGGTAAAAAGAGGAAAATACATATGAAATTCAAAATATTATGTTTATTCATTATTGCAAAACGAATAAAGAGGCATCTATGGATTAACTTAATTTTTAAATGCATCTTTAAAATATCTTATTTCAGAACATATTTTATCACGATAAAAGTCAAAATAGAAATGTAGTGTTTCTCCTCATACAAATACGAAGAGGGCAAACGAGTTTGCAGACAATGTTTTATGACTCAAAAAACACTACAATATCGTTCATATTGCACAGTTAATTTGGTATATATATGTTGAAGTAATTAGGGTGTGCACTAATCTATATGAGAAAAAAATTAGGATACATTTACACAATTAAAATGTGTTAATCAACTTGCTCAAATTTGACTTTATAAAATATTGTAAATAATGATAATTTACATAAAGAAGCCGTATGCCTTTAATTAATCTGATGCGGTGCCCTGAATTTTGTAATTGCTAAGCCTTCAATCCGCAGAACAACCCATCTGAAGTGACTCCCTTGCTGAATGTTTTTCGCTTCATTGCAACTTTATTGAGAAAATTCATAGAAGGTTGAACTCCACAAGGATCTTCGTTTTTCCTGAATCGCCCATAGGATAACGAGTATTAAATCAATCTCATTGGCCTGTATTTTCATGTACAACATCCCAAAACAAACACATTCTCTTTATTAAAGTTCTGCTGCGGACGCTACATTTTTTCACTCATAATTTCGTAAAGTTATTTTTTTCTCTCTTTGTGTTGTGAACTGCATTTTGACCAGTGAAGGAGCATTTTATAGACAAAGTTTCGATAAAGTTAGAGGAATCAGTGTTCGAAGAAAAGCGCGTTGATTTTGAACACTGTACATAAGTTTTGGTGTGTGAATGCAAATAATGAAAAATACGCTCATTATGTTTTTTTCTAATTTATATGTATACCAAGTTATTTTTGGATGGCTTGTAGGCAGCAACAGTTCTCTAATGCTTTGTCAAATTTATCACCATATTATTAAGTAACAGAAGACAAACGCACATTTTTTCAAATTAAAGGTTTGTTAATATTGATTTTTCGAAAATCGGCCATTACAACTTAAATGTTATTTATCGTTTTAAAATCGTTTAGTAAATCATCAAACTTACAGCTTTTTCACAAAATGAACTGAATTAATACAAATCAACGTTAAGTTTTGCACAGATTCAGAACGTGTATAGTTTTGACTCACCATTTCCAACGCATTTGTCTGAAATGGCAAAAATGCGTTTTAAATTCGAAAATAGCAAAATGTGCATTGAATAACATTTCGCAATAACTCATATCCTTCTACACGCATGTATCCTCTACATCCCGAACTAAAAAGATATCAGCTTTAATAAAACATATTAGCCATACAAAATAAGCACTTTTTCTTTGTTTTAAAGAAACATTCTGCAAAAAAATCCAAAATTATATATTGGACGCCTTGCAATGATGGTGTAATTGTCTCGATTCAGATAAATTATATTTACACAAATACAGAAAATTTTACTTTTAAATCTCAAATGATAAGAAATTGTGTTTAATTTCCGGAAAAGAGATCTTCGAAATCGACATACCATTTGTACAAATTAAACCGCATACTTGTTAAAATTTGACAAATAAGTCAAATACATACTTAATTTTGGATTAGTTAAAACATACTTACGTTAAGATCGAAAAGGGATAACTGGAAAATGCAAAAATGGATTAATTTCTTTGTTAATCCATTACTTACCAAACCTACCACGACCGACTACGAACAAAATTAGATAGTAAATTTTCCTCCAATTTTTGTACCATATAATATAATAGCCTACCAGCCAAACGAATCCCTATTTTAAATTAATGAAGAATATTTTTACTTTGGGATTTAAAAATGACTCACTTTAATCTGAAAGACCATTTTTTGCATAAATTTTATTATAATTGATCAAGCACATTGCAAAATCATTGTTACCTCAAGCATTGTAGGCTAAATAGACAGTTAAGCATATTTTTCACCCTGTGAAAAAGCTATCAACGGTCTGCTTACCACATCCATGCAAAAAATTTGCCGTCTTTACTGCGAGGATATAACAAGTGAATTTTTAGACAGGAGACATGAAGGAACTCCATAAAAATGAATCAAATTACCAATAAGTTCGGGGTAAAAGGACCAATATGAATAATAAGTTAAAGTAAATCATGCTTGCAGGCTTTGATGTTAGCAGATGCAGGAATTTAAAGGCTATGATTGCTCTAAATACGCTCACTGGTAATCCTCTGCAATAGAACCAATAGACAAGATGGGTCCTGGCATAATGCAGCCAATAATCTTCAGAACTCTATAGGAAGTGGCTATTGCTCTTTGAAAAACAAACAAACAGTTAAAAAAAAAGATTCAAACAAGCAGTTTTGGTTCTGCTAAGAGCTAACGGCTAAAAGGACTGTATTATTTGTAATTTAAATTTCATATAAACACAAGAGATACTTCTGCCTTCTCAATTCTGCCAATAAAATCCCACTCACATTTCTAAAGAACTGATTAGTCATCTAGTATTTAAACTACATAAACTGAAAAAGAAAACTGAGTATCATTTGTAAGTCTGCTCTACTTCCTAATTCGGCAATTTCTGAAAGTTAGCCGTCGTCGATGTTTCTTTCAGTGTTTGTTTTCGCTTTGTATTAAACATCACACACAATTGTTCTTGCAATATGTCATGGATCTCTTCCATTTCTAAGTAATGTTTTTTTACGATCAAAAGGTTGGATATGCAACATAAACATGCGAGAATGACATTTGAAGAGACAAGCTAACTTCACTTCACATCAGGAGAAACACTTACATCGGGTGCGTCGCAATTTAATACCAATGCGGCCGACACTTGTCAGAGTGGGACTGCATTGATAATCATCTTGATTTTTCTATATTAAAATCACTTCTAAAACTACCTAAAACAATTGTAATTCCGCTCCTCTTTTCAAGAGCTGGGAAAGTGAGAAGACGGTGTCGTCATCAAAATTGCAAAGTGCCTTGTCAATTTGCAATCAATCATCTTTAGAAATTTAAAGATATTGGCCTCTGCCCTATGAAAACAAATCAACGAAGCAGAGAAACGTGATGCTTTAGCCACATACCTTCAGTTCAGTAAGTCCTATCTGTTCATTTAGAATTTTTTACTTTTAAAATATATCCGATTTCGACTGAAATGCTCCGAATATGTAAATATTCCACCAAATGTGAGTTTAGAGTGTTTGCAGACGTGAATATCACATACTGCAGCTAGTTCCCGTTGCTTAAATTATCCTTATCGAAAGGTGTTCACTTCTATTTGGCTATAAGGGACGATGAAGACATTATAATGAACTCGTGCATGACATTTACAAAATCCAGCTGAAATTGCCGACAAGTAAGTGCAAATAAATAATAGAAATTGAAATGAATGATTTTTTTACTTCTTTAATTATTTGATACTGACAAATGCAATGCTAAATTTTTTTAATTTATTCGCCTTTTCTTACAAGTAAAACTTACCCGTTTTTAAACTGGTAGATGATGAAGCGCAATTATAAATCATAAATGTTAGCAATTATATGACTTTTCAGATTAACAAAATTTCTATAAAACATGTCGTTTTCTTGTGTATATAATGCTAATCAACACAGAAGATTGTATCATCATTAAACGTTAGGCTTATAAAAATAAGTTTTATCACATTGATTATTAAAAGGTTGTAAGCATGTTTTCCTATAAATGTTTCATTTCATGTTAGAATAGTGTAGTGATAAAGAGTGTACACATCGAACGAATCATAAACAGAAATAATAAATTATAACTTACAGGTGCTCCTCACCTAATATTATCTGAGCTAAAGAATCCTACGAGCATTGGAGTGCCCCTCTTTAAGCGTTCAAAAAGCTAGAAAATAATATTATCTAAAAGTATTTGTAGATGTTAAGGCTATTAGGTAATATTTGTTGAAATAAAATTCAACCTTGGATGTTGGTAAACTTACGCAATTGTACAAAAACAATTTTAGTGGCTATAGCAAAAATAGTGGGCAACTAAGTTATCCATAAGAAAACTCTTTTATTAAGGAACAATGTATCTAAATGAATTATTTTGATTTAAAATATTTGCGCATCATATATTATTTTTGAATTTTAACTTACTTTCAGTTAGACGAAGAAGTAATGATATTGTCAATTCACAAAATGGCAATGCTGAACCCATATTAAAATTCAAAGTAATATAAGATGCTCTAATATTTTAGACTGAAAAAATAACATTATTCTATGAATCAAAATATTGAAAAAATGTCTGACACTCGCAAAATGTTGTGGGCCGTTATTTTGGTACAAAAATAGAGAATTTAATAGAAAATGCAAATTTCACTGCAGTTTATGAGGCTCTCTCATGGAAACTGTTACCATGCCAAAACTTACAAAATATGAACATTGACCATGTTAAGTCAAGTCGACTATCTCCATTTGATAAACGTCTTGTCAAAAATCCTCTGTTGCTTAAACGGGCAACTGTTGAGGAAATGGCGGTACCCAACCTCGCAAATTAAGAGGATTTGGAGAGTTTAATGGAAATCAAACACCGATTGAGTTGGTGACGTTGAAAAAATGATGCAGACACTGCTTGTTTGTTTAAATGCCTATGAATTTTATCGCCTATACTTCAAATGATGTAATAGAGTATCAGCATAAAAAATAAAACTTTTTTTAGACACGGAACTTTCACCTTTGAATGTTTACTTTGATGTGATGCATATATTGACATTTCTGTTCGCTAACAGAATCAAGCATATGCAATACTCTGTAAGTTTTACTTTTTTATTTCCATACATAACTCTACCATGAGATGACATATTTATAGGAAAACGTCCTTTCAATCATTCAAAGCATCATTTATTAATGAATGCGATAAAAAACATTTTTATAGGCCTAACGTCGCTATATTATTATCACTGAAGCGCCTAATGATAACAAATTCTTTTTGCTGCTTAGCTAAATATATAAACACAAGAAAACGACATGTATTATAGTCCTTTTGTGAAGGTGAAGAATCATTATATTGTTGCTCCTTCTAAATCGTTGGCAACGGGGGCTACTTCGTGATTGGTTGGCACTGTCTACGACTCTCAACATTTCCATATAAGATTTGCTCATTATTCTTTAAAACAATTAGTGTCGAAATCGGAGAGAAGAGCAAAATTCAAATTTATATTTTATAATATTTATGTGTAGGCACCCTTTTTTAATATTTAAGTTCTTTTCATTTATATGATAGTGTTTTCTTAGTGGAGATGGTCCGAGTTTATACGATAGGTTTTACAACAACATTTTTAGCAATGGCCCTTCTGAATTTCGCTACCTCAACAGTTAACGAATGCCGTATGTTAAACAGGACGCTTTCCTGTACGACGTGGCCAGTTTATGAGAGAACATGGATGTGCGTTTTGCGTGTCTACCCCTTTATACAGAGTCCCATGCGAAGACGCAGCCACTAACTTCACCTATGACAGTGGAATAGCGATATTATATTTCCAGTGTTAACAAACGGAAAATTGACCCGAAAAACATGATCTGTCCTTATAGCTAAATTTTAGACACTAGTAACCGTGAAGCAATTAGGTTATTAGTTGATTCAAGTCACAGATAGGGTAAGTCAAATAATGGATGCTTATGCAGATTAAAACAATTTTAAACAAACAGGTGTGTAATGAAAAATTGAAGAGTGCGTGTTACCTTGACGTGGTTGGTTTAAGTCGTTCAAACCAGTCAGTTGTCTCGTAAAAGTAATCGATAAAATGGAAATACCAATCTCAAAGAAACAGGTGTGCAATTAGCAATTAGCCTTTATTTAATATTACATTTTTAATTTTGTAAATGAATTTGATAGTGCCTGTTACATAACTGCGAACTTGTAGTAAAAATAGGAAATATTTAAACTTCTTAAATTAACTGTCAAAAGTTATTTAATACTTATAAAGATAAATGTTTGAGAGTTTAGGCACTTTATTTGGGTATCAACGAGCAACGGTGGAAGCTAAGCGTTATAAACAATGGATTTGATAATAGGTAATTTTTGCATTTTATCGTTGCCCACTAGTAATGCAACACTATTGCAGACTCAATGAACATACATATAAAACTGCATATAAAGGCTTTAGGTTATTTTAAATCATGGCAGAAATAACAGAATGTGCTCCACGAATAGAGAATATTTTCTCATCAATTCTGTTCTGCGGCCATGTGTTTCAGGTCAAAGGAGGGCTTGACGTGAATGTTGTTGACTTGTGCTCTCGAAAGTGCGTCTGCTACCACGTATTAGCGTCCACTGATGTGTTGGAAGTGGAGGTCGATTTTTGTGAGAAATAGTCCGGCTTTCGTATTTCACCGTTGGTATACCTCATGGCATTCTGCTGGGCAGCTGCAATTAGGGGGCCGGGGTAAAGATGGCAACCGATTGGCTTCCAACGAAATGTGTGAACTATTTGACACGCATTAAATACGCCAGAAGCTTTTTACCAAAGGTGGAGTAGCGCTTTTCCACTGATCGCAAAGCCTTTGAGAAAAAGCCTAGGGGCTGCAATTTTCCGTTGCTTAATTGATGTAGAACAACTCACACGGCGACATTGGAGGCGCCTAACATGAGGGCAAGTTTTGTCGTGGGATCTGGGTGAAAACTGCCGTTTGTTCAGTTAAAAGCTCGACGAAGCCGTTGTTGCCGGCGGTACGATTGACCAAAGATAACGCTATGCTCATACAATCAGGTATGAAGCGTCGGTAAAGTTTAACATGCCTAAAAAGCGTTTGGGCTGTCTCGGGGATGTCGGCTTTGGGAACTGTTAGATAGCCTTGATCTTCTCCGGAGGAAGAGGCACTAACTGGGGGTTGATGACTGCTTGAAATGGCACTTCGCTGCGTTAATAGCAATACTGTTCTCGCATAGCCTTTGAAGGACCATCGACAGGTGTTGTTGATTTTCTTCTGGTAAGGTGCTGGCGATCAGAAGGTTGTCGAGGTAGACACAAACAAAATCCAAGCCATGGAACATCATGTCAATGAAGCTTGGGAATGTCTGAGCTGGGTTTTGGAACCCGAAATGCATACCCACAAACTTATAAGTCCGAAAGGGGTGGTAATGTCTATTTTGTGAACATCTTCTGGAGCCACGGGAATCTAGTGATAGGAGAAAATCCGCTTGCCATGTTGAGAGGACACGCAATCTTGGATGTTCGGAAGTGGGTATCGATTGGGCAAAGTAGCAGCGTTTAGGGCTTGGCAATCGCCGCAGGGTTAACAATCACAGGCGTTGACTTTGTGCACGAGGTGTATGGGTGATGCTCATTCATTTTGCTCCGACCGTCTGATTATACCGGGTTGCAGCATATGATCAAATTCAGCAATTGCCAGCTTTCTCTTCTTCACGGAATGTCTTCGAGGTTTTTCAGTGCAAGGTGGGTCCGTAGTTTTGAGTTAGTGCAACATCTTTTGTTTAGGAGCAGCATTGGTGTTAATAGGCATGGTAAGGTTTGGAAACTTTCATAGGACCGAGAGGTAGGATCCAGGGACTGGGGCTGGGATTGCAGAAAATCGATAGACAGAGCAATTCCCTGCTTCGCAAATAGCGGACAAACAGGTGGTATTGTCCACAGGACGGCATATAAGGAAATTATGGCACGGGTTGTATTCATGCAGATAATCAGCACCCATAATTTGATGCGGTCATCCGCGATTATGAAAACCCATAGAAAAGCTCTACGTAAGCCCAGACCCAGTTCTAGGAAGCGTTGGCCATAGGTCTTGATTGCGGATTGATTCTAAGCCTGCAGCTTAAGCTGGGAGTTGGGGTGTAGGCGGTCCGTGGGAGTGGGAGGTATGATGGTATGATCAATCATGAACAGCATTTTGCTTCGACGGTTCGGAATGAAGAGAATGCGGCTTGGCTGAAGGAGACCGGAACCTGTGGCTGCAATCAAATTCTGGTGTGGGCGTTTCCCCAGAACTTGCAATTGGGGTTGCACTTCCTGGCCGAGGTGCCGAAGATGACATGTTAGGAACAAACGTCTTCCGTGACGAGTTCATTCTTGGGTCAGCTAAAGCTATCCTGACGGGACGAACTGTCAACCATCCTTTTAGGTGAGAGCTCCCTTGAGTGAAGGCTCTGTTGAAGGAGGAGAGAGTCTAGTTTATTCTCCAGGGTGGCGATCCTGTCATGTAGACTGGTTCGTTGGGAAGGTTGGACAGCAGCTACCGCGATGGTTGACTGATGAGTTGGTTTCTTGTATATCCCGTCGGCTATTTCAAATAATTCTTTAGTGGTGAGGGACTTTGGGGCAGCTTTGATAAAGATGCTGACAAGTTCGGAACATTTCCTGAAAATATTCGTTTGTTAACGACAAATCAGGAATCAATTGCACCATCCGCCGGTAGGATCCCCAATTTCGAGCTGGGACGCTCCTTCGTGATTGTAACCACTTTCGGGAGTGCTCGCCCGATTATTGACTCCTTCAACTTGGTATATGGCTACTTCGCAGAAGGAGGCAGTATGCTGTGATAAATTGTTATAAATTGTGTTCCTATGCGCGCCTACGTTAAAGTGATTGCATTAAACCAAGAGCAGAATAAAAAGCAGCAGTACCATGCTGATAGGTTGGATCCTAAAAGAAATGCAGCCAATCGGAGTATATTACAGAAATTACCTTGTGGCACGTTAAAAAAGAAGCAAAAATCGCTAATCCTAAGCATTTTGGAAACCAAATGCATGAAGTTTCTTGAGAAAATTCGTTAATTTTTGATAAGGCTGAGGTCGTTCGGGTTTTGGTTAATGCAGAATCTACTGATTATTTTAATCCCAATATCCTAAGCTTTCTTTATAGAGTTTTTCAAAAACCTATATGAAAACACTACGCCATCATCGAGTTATTACAAAGCTACTGATTCGAAGACAAT
Source organism: Anomotaenia brevis (assembly GCA_030710315.1). NCBI lineage: Eukaryota > Metazoa > Platyhelminthes > Cestoda > Cyclophyllidea > Dilepididae > Anomotaenia > Anomotaenia brevis. The sequence continues at coordinate 10,080 of JAUOZQ010000393.1, forward strand.
GAGTACAGTAAATCTACCGGAAGATTGATGTAAAATATCTATTTGGATTTGAATACATGTATACTTTGGTTGTACACTATTAAAGGCAGGTTAATTCAATGGAGGAGTTTTTCTGTTTTAAATTTTCCAACCTTTAAGACTAAAATAATCCTTTCTTTTGTATCGACATGTTTTTGCTTAAAAGCGCCTAAAAACTGTTTAATTTAAATCACCAAAGTTTAATAGATATATTTTTGCAAAACTCCTCATTAATTTTAGTATTATTATATTTTGCTCGATTTCATGCAACGTAATACCTAAACAAAAAGTTAGACTTGTTAAAATTCGACGGCTAATTAAACTGTAAATTTATTTTGTTTGATTTAGGCGAAACAATTTTGCTATTAAACCGATAAAGAAAAACTAAAAGTTTTAAAAGGGTGAAATAATTTGTAAAATCACTGATTCAGAAACATACAACTTTTGGTTGAAAGCGCAAATAATGGTGAGATTTCAACAACCGCGTTTTCACAAGTAGTTGGCTACCAAGTGTACAAACCCTGGACATTTAAAATAAGTGATTTTTTATATTTATTTTAAAATAGATGGCAACTAAAAATCCATAATGGATATCTAAGAGACGACTTGTTTAATAAATTTCACTATATTATATTTAGTGAATAATAAAAATGCAAATACCTCTGGGCGAGGCGTAAACAACCATTGGAATATTTACCATATTTACTGTACAAATGCACATATTGAAATGTATGCATGATAAATGAAAGAATAATTGAATAGAATGTCAAATAAGATCACGAAAAGAATATTATTAATAGTTCTCTAAAATTATTTGACAGACCCAAAGCACATTAGATGTTATCACCTAAAAATATAATTTTGGGGATGATGCAACTCTAAATTTGCTGACACATTAGTAAAAATTAATAGCAACCAATATTTCCTAAATAAACACTCTTTAAACGCGTAAGTTTTTGGAAATTCTCAATTTTTTCTCTATGAAACAAAGTACTCATTCTTTCTCGGTAGGTAACTGTTAAATTTTATAAAAATGAGTTGGAATTTCTCTAAATAAACTTTCCTGCCTTTTTCAGTAACCAGATTACGTCAATGTACTTTAATTTCATTATTTCATTTAAAATGTGTCAAAGATCTCTTTTTCTAATACAAAATATATTGCTTTACAGCCTTTTTCATGGTTTAAGAAAAATCAGCAATTTATAAGCTTTTTGCAACAAATTGATAAAGACACAAAATTAGCATAACGGTCTATCATCGTGGCTAAATAAAAAAGCAGACAATTTGCCAGATAGGTTTATACGGAGTTGGATGCACAGAAACGGAAATTACAAAGCACATTTTCAATCCTCAAGCGAGCTAAAAATATACTAAACATGAACCTTTCCATTTTGTTAATATGTTTCATCACGTAAATATTGCTTAAAAGCGCCAAAAACGGCTTAATTTAAATCACTAAATTTTGATATATATATTCGCAAAACTCTTCATTAGGAATTGCCAAAAAACATTACTTATTTGTCGTTAGAACCTCGCATTTTTAGCGTTGCTAGTTTATTGAGGAATTCTACAAATGAACCTATGCATCAGTGCATTCTAAGCAAGCAAAAAAATAAAAAGAACGAAATTATGCGTTTGTTTGCAAAGCAATGCCAAAATAAAATGACTTAGCAGAAAAAATGGCAAATTAAAGCCTTGCCTTAGATCTGACTTCAATGTAAATATGTCGTTTATTAGCGAGAGCTGGTACGTTTTGGTTAAGGGACATTCTTTATATCCAGAATAAAAACTGATTTTCTCAGTTTACAAATCTGGCCGGGAGACAGTAAATTTTTTACTTTGCGCTTACTGTCAAACTTGTATATATTTCGCTTGAAAACAGGGTAATATTTCATACATAACTGATTAAAAACATTCTCGAATGGATTTAATACAACTCACACCCTTCTATAAAAGTGATACCTGCACTTAATCCAATAGTCCTCGTCTTTCGTAAGCAAAAGCATTTTCTGGAGATAATTTCCCAAATGCTATTTTTATTTGAAAAGAAATTGTAATTGGCAAGTTGCTTTGCTAAATGTGTGGTTAAATGAAAACATTATCTTACTAGTCATTCAAAAATCTAGTTTAAATTGCGCAATTGTATTCTTGATTTAATTTATTTGTTTTAACTGATTGAAGCATTTGCTTCACTTTTTCTGCTGATACAGACTGGAAACGGTCGTGTATAATGTGAATAGTAAAATGACATATTGAGCGTTATTTCGATTTTTCACATTTACGAATAAATTCCCAAACAAAATCTGCTCTCTCATATGTTTAAATTAGGAGCAATCAAACTGTATCGACGCTAAGCATATATATATGTACACATACCTATATATAAGCATATATATGTCGAAAAGAGGCACATGCCTCATGTGAATAAGGCATAATTGATATTTTCCTCATATCACTTCTACAATTTTGGAATAATATCATATATATCATTTAAATTTGAAATGTAGATAAACGATGTTTGATTATTATTTAAAATTACACGGCAAGATATGTGTTAGTGGGTCGATGTTATAAGAACGTCCTTGCACCTTAATGTTTGTCGCCATATCTCTCAAAGAACCTCTAAAACAATCGACCAAGAGCTGAAATTCAGCTCGATAATTGGATTGGATACGTCGGCAACTAGACACACCCACGAGAATTGTGTCCGCACTCCCAAGTCGATTGTAAGGCGACACTTACCAAAGTTGAAATAGTACTGCCATCGGTTGGGTAGAGGTTTCAGTGGTTGTCTGGGTTCTCTCTTTGGAAGAGAGCAGCTGGAATGGTAGTAACGTCAGCATCAGAGTACACCAAGCAATTTCTTCTGTGATTAATGTCGAAAACCTCGAAATTGCGGCGACGTGTCTTGGGGCTAGGGGAAGTCGTCACCATTACTCTCTGGCCGGACCGTTTCCCGAGAGTCTGCAGGACAAAACGCGTTAGTGAGCAGAGGGACCGAAACGTCGGTGGCTGTAACACCAATCATCCCTTGACTTGGATGGAGCCCGTTTATGTGGTGATCTATGTTTAGACATAGACATCCCCTCCAATTACGCTACACGGGCGTTGGTAGAGCACCCGGCCACCATAGAAGAAAAGGCAGAGCTTTAAATATATATTTAAAATAAGCACAACAGACAATTGTCAAAGCTAGATCCGTGCTAAAGTGTTCATTTAGATGCACGGGATTTTGCGCTTTCATCCCCAAATAAACTATACATTGCCATACTTGCTAAATGAGGCCCAAATTATCGATTCAAGATCTATAGATTTAGTTACTTTTACCCGAACAAGTTTAAAATATTCTCTTTCAAACCATAATTTTAGCAAAATGCCAAGTTTTTGCAAATAACAGGTTTCTAGAAAAAGCAAATTTCACTACTTTCGGTTTTTTGAATTCAGTCAATCATTTGCCTTTTTGCAGTACCAACAAGGCAACTATCAATTTTAATGACGGCAAAATCTTCCATTTTTGTGAGTGTTTCAACTATTCTCATTAGTAGGAAGTAAAACACTAAGACAGTAACTGAAAGTAAAAAAATTTTAGCGTTTTCAAATGCGATGACGCCTTAGAAGTTCTGGACAGCCCATCCGCAGGAAGATCACAATTTAGTGGCAACCACTGTTTGTTTTTACATCATTGAGATTTTGAAGAGGAAAATCCCAGAAGGTTGAACTCTGCTCCAGTTTGAATTTATGCACATTGGTGTACGATAAATAAATATGACCATTTTAAGATGAAGCTTTGATTAATAATTGTTATGCACACAGAACAGTGCGAATAATTTGTTAATTTTTTGGTCTATAAACGCAAACTCTGAAGAGCTATGTGTTTCTTGCCTGATCTCAACAAAATTTCGCTGAATTTCGAACGAGGTTTTTTATTTTACTACCAATGAACGGAAGACAAACACTCGAAATCATAAAAGAGATGTCAGCTTGAAGAAAAAATTAAACATCAAAAGTCAACCCTTAAATTCAAAGAAAGTTTTTTGAGAATTTTACATAATAGTGAATTTGTCATCGATTAAAATATAAAGCTTAATACATATACTACAAATTGCACTAATAAATCTCCAATAATACGATTATATTTCTGTCCAATTTCTTGCAAATCAACGTCGACGTACCATCGGTACAAATTTAAAGGTGATCTATTTAAATTTCAACGAATAAGTGTACCGCATATTGCATTTTTGAATTAATTAAAACATTTTTAGGATAAAATCGGCATTAAAGAGCTAAAAAACGCAAAAAAATTAAAAAATGATTTGGAAATCATCAATTTTGAAACCTACCACGATTGACTAAAACATTACATAAAGTTAACTCTAGATTACCGAATTTCATATCACAAATATGTAGAGCTTACCTGGTGAACAAACCACGGCTTTTAAAAAAACTAATTACATTTATTTTTTGCGTACTTTGCAATAAAAACAGACTCACAGTTTTCTGTAAAATGATGTCGTTAAAATATCCTCATAAATAATGACTAAATTTCAAAATTATAGATATCTCGTGCAGTTTAGGCTAAACGTATATGCAAGTATATTTACATTGAAGAGCGAATAGTTCATTAGTATACTTAACACAGCCATGTAAAAAATCTGTCATATTTACTGTATGAAATATAATATATGAATTTTATATCTAGAAAATGAGCAGAATGGAAAAAGAACTAAAAGCCAATTGTGAATACCAATAAGTTCCAGATATAAGGATTAGTATGAAACACAATATATAAATCAAAATTAAAGGCTTCGATACAAGTAGGTGTACGGCGTTTTAAGTAATGAGTTGCCTAAATATGCTCACCGCTTATCTAAAACCCTCCAATTTAATGTTTTTAGATTGAATACAACCAATGGTCCTTCGAATTGTAAATAAATTAGCTACTGCCTTTTGGTAATCAATCGAAAATTTGGGGATCGTGATGCTTCAACCACACAACTTTAATTTAAATCAGTTTCGTTCTTTCATTAGTTGATGAATACGAAACAAAGGCACGCAAGATTATAACAAATTTCAAATTGAACATCGATCATCGAGGCTTGAAAAACGAGGATTAATTTGTTAATATCTTCACTGCTTGGTGAATCCACTTTATGACAATACTGTTGCTATGTCACATTAAAGAGTACTCGAAACTGTTTCGATTCCAGCGGCTGCTCATTTGGCATTAAAATGTGTTCGTTTCTCGCAAAAAAAGGTTACCTTTTAATAAAAACGGTAGAAAAAATTGGAATTTTTTAAAGCTTTTAAGTTAATTATTAAAAGTTATCCATTTATGCTATTTAAGTTATTGAAGACTTGATTGAGGGTAACATTCGACTAGATATTTCGACGAACATATTTCTCTCGCTCTGCTCTACTTCTGCCAAAATGGTGTAGATCCATCCGATTTGCCGAATAAAACATATTTTTGCCTTTTTTTGATCTGTGACGTTATCTTGTGCGTGCGCAAAAGCACGACAATAACTTATTCAATGCAACCGATATGATTTTACTATAGGAATGACCATTGACCTATAGGGTTGATTCTGCTATCTCATGTTAAACAAAAGCACGGAAATATTCCTAAGGAGTAGATTTTTCTTCTCGTATGTAGACGACTTAAACTCAAAAAGAAATGCAAGATAATGTGGTAGGAATTCAAGCTTTTGGAAAAGAGTGCTTGATGAAAATAAAATATTTCTATCGACTGGAAAATCAATTCACAGTGGCGAAAATGTTGGCATTTTAAATCAAACAATAAGGTGACCTCTTCGAAAACGTAAGTCTTGAATTCTAGCTGTTATCGGATGCGCTGCCTGTTGGATTTATCAATATCTTCATCGTACAAAAGCGATTTTAGTGTACTTACAGAATCCGTGGTTAATGGAGTCTATTATGAGAGCTGGAAAAGGATATATTGGGTGTGGGGTGCATGAAGGTGCCTTTAAGCGAAATTCAACGAATTACGCCGCACTTATGTGGAACCGAGTATAAAACATATTTGAGAAATTTGCCATTCCTTACAGAATAAATAAGGTTTAGATAAAAATTCAAGATTTTGAATAAAACGCTGTATAAATCAAGAGCTTAATAAAATTCCTACTCTAAGCGTCTATTATTGGCAATACTGCCTCGACTTTTTCCAAAGACCTCCAATTTCTTTTTCCAAAACCTGTTTTTGACTAAAAAATTTATTATTACAATGGCATATATCTATGCTAAGATACTTTCACTATTCCTGGAAATGAAAAAAAGTTGTTTTTACTCACTCATAATTGCTTTTTTATTCATAACTACGCAATGCCTGGCTTTAGTTCAGATAAATGCTACCTGGGATAAGCTAAAGTAGTGCCAGTGGTTTCTTGCCTTTTAGCTCTATCGCCCTTGTCACGAATGTATTTTAGAGATAATATGGAGGATTTTTACCACGTCTATACAATGGAATTTATCATATTCCACTTGAGCTTGAATGGGCAAATCATTATGTAATGCATTTAAATGTATTAAGCAAATATTGCTTCCCTAATGACATACCTAGGAGTGTCGTCAGTACCAAATCATTTGAGTAAGCATGGGTGAAAGCCGAGCATTGACACATTTATTCATTTATTCATTCAAACGTTTAATAATGAATGGACAGAGAAAAAAGTTACTGAATATCTTTAGAACGTAAACCGATGTGCAATGAGAAAAGCTTTTATCATGTGGCGCGTTATGTGGTCTCTTCCGTAGTAAGCGCTCTCACAGCCCGCAAAGATAGAGCCAGAAGCCCTTGGCGTAGTATTTTTGAGCGCCGCGTGAAGACCTCAAGGAACTCGTCGATCCAACTCACCAGGGCTCTCGGACACCATCGGCTCCGCGCATAGGTTGCACGTGGCACTATCTGCCACTATGGAGTTGCAAGACACTAGAGTAAGCACGCCTGAGGAACCGCCGCAGGAGCAGAAGCAGCAACAGAAGCAAACATTGAATGCAGTTGCTCAACTTTGATGTATACGCGAGCACAGTTGGAGGTGTTTAAGGAAGCGCTCGCAAAAAGCCATTCCAGTCATCTTTTCTGCAACCTACACTCCACCTATCCTGCTGCAGGCCAAACTGTAGCTGAATCTCTAGGCAGATGAGGCAATGCCACTCTTTACTCTAACTAATGCTCATACTCTTGCCAGGCGGACGGCGGTGCCAGTGGTGAAGGTCAGCAGTCGTCCATTCCAGATTGGTCGAGATGGCGGACGTTTCGCGAGCCATCTCTGTGTGGTGGCAGAGATCGGGGGCCTAGGTGAATCAAATCGGCACACGTACGATAGGTAGTACCAGTGCAACATGTGCCACAATCGCCACACGTAGCATAGAAAATCGAGCGCTTCACTAAACTCCTTGAGCACACTTTACCTAAATGACCATGTAATGCGCCATCTAAGTGCTAACCACCCGGGGCTCGTGACGCTCGCTGATCATATCGAGATGTTCCTTTTTTTGCCAAAGCTCTCGACTTCCTCTGATCTGTCGAACTTAAGTAGGAAAATAGAGTCGACAAGGACGCAGAGTTCTTTGCCGGAATACACTTATATGCTGCTGTGAATAACGTTTGACTACTTATCATGATGCTCATTGAATGCTGTTTGCAATCGAGCATTGGCTGGCCTGATGATTAGACTAAGGTGACAAATGATATTTGTAAATTTAAATTTTTAAATATGCGCAGGCTAAAGCGTTATGCATTTTCTAAAAAGAATTTTGCAATAAAAAGCGTCATCTCTTTGTTGATACCTGGATAAAGTGCACAAATTGCAAGAATTCGTCATATTTAAAGCAAAGAATATCCACCAATTAATAATATTTAATATTTAATTTAATTAATTACTACTTAATTAATGTTTAATAATATTTACCACTTAATATATAATACTAACATATAATAATATAACAAACAAATAACAATATATATTACATATAACCTATATAAATTTCTTTTTCCGACTAATTTAACAGTCGCCTAACCCAAAACAGTTTTGAGTCCTCTTCACCGTGCTGTTTTAGCATTTAGGCAAACCTTAGCATTAAGAGGTTATTAATAACAATGAAGAAATTAATAAGTAAACCTTGCCTTTCAAATCTCGATAATAGACGCTCAATTTAAAATTTATTATAGTCGCAAGTGCCTTTATTTCATTTTCATCAACTTATAAAAGAACAAAACTGATCTAAATGAACTTAAGCTGTAGCGTTGCTGCATCGCGCTCCTCCATTTTTGATTGGATACCGGAAGGCACTGGCTGCATTCAATGCATGAAACATCTGAGTAGAACATTTTAGATAAGCAGTGAAGTCATTTAGGCAATTTATAACTTAATAGGTTATGCAACTACTTGTATCGAAGCTTTTAATCATGCTTTATGTAGGATGTTTCATACTAATCTTTGGATCAGGAACGCATGATATTCTCAATTGACATTTGTGGTAAGGATACTACCCAAATATTTGTTCTTGAATGTAAAATATACTTGCATATCCGTTTAGCCTAAACCGCATGAAGGTAACTATAATTTTGAAATTTAGTCCATATTTCTAAATATATTTAATCAAAATTTATTTATATACCGTTAAAGTATATGAACATATTTTAACAGTGCTTTTTATTAATTCGGTTTATTTTGTACACGAATTGTAAGTTCGGCGACTTATTGAACGATTTTCTGAAAGGTAATTAAACGTTACGCACCATTTAAGGTATAATGGCTGTATTTAAAAAGCATTTTAACAAACATTGTTCCGGCTTATAGAAAGCATATTTCTCAACAAAACTAAACACTTTTTATGTTTTCATAAAAAGATTTTGCGGATAACTCTAAAATTATATATTGAACACTGCAATGATTGTGTAATTGTCCTCGATTTAACTATTAGGCAAGGCATTTATACTGGTACAAACATTCCAATTTTAAATCACAGGTGATATGAATGTATGCTGTCAATATGACGAAAAGAGATCGGCGAAGCCAACATACCATTTATTCAAATTAAAAAGTGTACTTGTAAAAATTTGAAAAAAATTGCAAACTGCTTTCTTACAACTAGGTGAAACGAATTTACGACAAGATCGGAAATGCAAGAAGTATTACAATCATTATTAATATATTAATTATCAAACCTACCACGATTGACTAAGAACAAAACTGGATAGTAAAATAAGACCACCGATTTTTGTGTCAGAAATCATAATAGCCTACCAGCCAAATAAACCCCTGTTTTAAATTGATTAAATTATTTATTGTAACTTTTGATTTTAAAGAGGACTCATGGTAGTCTAAAAGACGACATTTTTCATATGTTTCATATTAATTGATCAAGTAAATTGTGAAATCGTGGTTACCTCAAGCATTTTATGCTAAATGGATAGTTAAGCATATCTTACATCCTATAATGAAAATATGAATGGTCGTCTTACCAAATCCACGTGAAAAATTGTTCTCTTTACTGAATAAATAAAACGAATGAATTGTTAAACAGAAGACATGAAACAACTCTATAGAAATTGATTAAAGTACTAATAAGTTCCAGATAAAAGGATCAATATGAATAATTTTAGGTAAATCATGCTTGCAGGCTTTGACGTTAGCAGATGCAGGAATTTTTAGGTTATGATTGCCCTAAATACGCTCACTGGTAATTATATGCAGTAGAACTAATAGACAGGATGATCCTGTCAGAGTGCAGCCAGGAACTTCATATGATGAAGCCGTTGCTCTTTTGAAAAACAAATAAACTGAAAATAAACAATTAATAAAGCTTTGAACAAACATTTTTAAATCTCTTTAAGTATTCAATGACCATGCCTCCGTGGTTATGCTATTCTTCTGGCATAAATGTTAGTGTAAAGGCATACGTTTTTGTGCAAATAGCTGCCCCAATCTCTGACTCATTTTTCATTAGTGAAAGCAAGCACATGAGCAGAAACATGAAAATATTTCATTCCACATAAATGGTGTGATTTAACTAGATGAATGACTAACGACTAAACGGATTGTGCTATTTCTGATTTAAATTTCGTAAAAACACAGTAGATAATTCTGTTATCTCAATTCTACCAAACATTTCTACACACATTTCTAAGGAATCGATTATTCTTCTGGTATTTAAACTACTTAAACTGAAAATTAAACCAAAAGAATGCCGTAGAATCTCAACTTATTGAAAAAGGTGATTATTATTGATCATATGCTATTGATCAGCTCAAAAGAAGCACTCTATCGCAACAGAGCACAGATGACTAAAATCTGAGTATCATTTGTAGGTCTTCTCAACTTCCTTCATCGGCATTTTTTCTAAAGTTAACTGTCGTCGATGCTTCTTAAGGTGCTTGTTTTATCTTTCTGTCAAACATTTCACACATTTGCCCTTGAAATATGTCGTGGGTCTATTGCGCTTTTTAAGGTTTGTTCGTTTTTACAAGTAAAAGGATTAACATGCAACATGATGTTGAAGAGACAAGCTCCCTCACTCACATCAGAAGAAATCCTTACGTAGGTTGCGTCGTATTTCAATACTCACACGGCCGACACTTGCCAGAAGAAGATTTGCACTGCTAATCATTTTGACTTTTCTGTGTTATTTTTTAAATCTGTCTGTATACTAAAACCGTAAATTTAGATATTTTCAAATAGGTTTGCCTAAAACAATAGTAAGTCTGCTCCTTTTTTCAAAGGTAATTAACTTCCTGTTATTAAAATATTTCCTCAAGAAAGTTAAAGCAATGGGTTTTAACAATGCTACAAAGTGTAAATTATTTCTTTATTTTCAATGTTCTAAAGGTGATCTCTAAAGTAAGTTATTCGGATTGGCTGCATTCCTATCAGGATGCAACATACTGCAGTTTATTTTCCCACTTTTTATTTAATGAGTTCAAAAGGCCATGCATATCAGTGGCATTCAGCAGTACGTCTCCATCCTAAACTAAATAAAAACGATGCTCTACAACCTCACTAAAGTTCACAACAAGAAATATTTAGTGATTGAATATGACAAGCGTTTATTTACATAGACGAGCCAGATTGGATTTTTCGAGTGACGATGTAATGGTGAAACATTTTTATTTAAGAATGCTGTTTGCAATCGAGCATTGGCTGGCCTGATGATTAGACTAAGGTGACAAATGATATGAAATGTCTTAAATTTTCCAAAGGAAAGTATTTTAATTTGACCATCTTGTGATTACACCGGGAATAAGACACAGAAATATAGAATGTGTTACCAATAGTCCCAAAACAACAAAATTAAAGTGATTAAAGTTGATAAAAGATAATTTTTTATTGATTAATCTGTAAATAAATAGGAATAAGAAATAAATCGTATATTTTAAAAATGGCCTTAAAATGAGAAAAAATGATATTTTCAGTTTTTCCAAATACAAATATATGATATATGAAACGGGATATAATACTATCGAAATTTACTAAAAGTATGACAGCAGCATTTTTTTATTGTATTTGCAATTTAAAGTTTTCAATTAGATTACTTTGTTACAGAATATACAAATCTGCCAACATTGTCAATTTTCAATTAAATCAACGGTAGGCATTTTCATTAATAGGAAACTAATTACCGCGAGCAAGATATTGGCAGCACGGATGAACATGCGAGATAATGTTCACACATCAGCTGCTTGTGATAGTCTGTTTTGTTTCAAGCAACTGGCTTCAACTAAAATTAAAAGTTAGTGCCATATGTATAACATTATTTTGTGAACTATAAAACGTGGTGGTATGGTTAGATTAAGACTACACTGCATCAGGAACAAATAAAATGTTTAAAATCTATGGTGCTTAGAGATACAATGACCTATGATAGATACAGGAGCGTGTCGGGGAATACGCCATGTGCTACCGTGATGTGATGTCTGCACACTGTTGTTTGTAAATCGTCGACAATGCTATTATAGAAGCATCTCCTCAATCAAATCAGTTCGCAACAGCCTATTTTCTGAAAACTTTAGTATGTAGTTTGTTGAATTTAGAATACCAATGACGGCGATTATTACGGTTGACACTCTCCGACAATATTATTTCAAATCACATGGATGGAAAATTTGTTTAATTTTATTAACTACGTGCCAATAATTATTAATTTTTTGTCATTTTTGAACACTAATGGGAGTTTCTATTCAATAAAAAATAAGATTATCTAATTTTCTTTTTCATTTGAAATGATCATTCCCCATATAAGGCTAATATTCTCCTCTTATGTGTTTTATATTTTGAATAATCATCATTTCCTTCTAAAGCTATTTTTTCAATAGATAGAACTAATTTAAACATGTTCTTTTAGTTCTCTAATATATCGTTTATAATTCACACAATTAATTTATTTAACAGACGCAAGTTCCAAATTCATTAGTTTCTACATAATCCTTGAAATATATATGCTTAGTGACGATAATCTTTGATAGCACTTAATTGGTACATATATTAAAGTGTGGAATCAAAATATAGTTTTTTAGTTTAAATTTTTAAACTAAATTGAGCACGAATGAGTAATTTAAACTAGATTTTTGAATAAAAAGCAAGAAAATGTGTTCAAAATCTCAGTATCATTTGTGTGTCTTCTCTGCTTATTAACCCGGCATCTTTTCTGATGTCAACTGTCGTTGATGCTTCTTAAAGTGTTTTTTTAGCTTTCTATTAAACATTACACACAATTTCTCTTGTGACATTTCGTGGAGCTATTACATTTTTTTAAGTTTTGTTTACTATTACGAGCAAAAGAATGAAAATTCCACATGAGCAGGCAAAAATGACGTTGAAGAGACAAGCTGACATCACTTACGACGGTTGCGTCGTAATTCAATACCAATACGGCCGACACATGCCAGAGCGAAATGACATGGATAATCATCCTGACTGTTCTACTGCTACTGGAACTTATGATGAAAATGAAACAATTATTCACAATTGCACTGTATCTGCTACTATCGAAGTCGTGGTGCATGCTTTATGTGAAAATTATCTTATTATTCCTTTTACAGGAAGTTAATCGCACATAAAATCCTGAGAACTTGATATGGATTAGATGTCCAGACAGCTTAGTTAGTGGCAGGCCGGCAAAATACTATGCTTAACAAGTATATGCAAATGACAGGTTATGAAGTCCAGCACACAATACGGACTAGGCTTCTGATTGCACACGTTGTGTGTTTAAGCAGCAGTCAATCGTTTGCGCTTTTCCAGTACAGACACGGCAATTAGTCCAAATTTAACATTTACAAGCCTATATATTTATATATTACATTAGCTTTCGAACGGATTTTGAAAACGTCTGTTAATAGCATTGCGTTCCTCCAGCTTGTGTTTGGCTTTCAAGGGGCAGTTGCCAATTTTTTAAAATTTCTAAAGATAATTGGCTGATTGCAGGACCAATCATATCTGCTAGTACTTTTTTATAGAAGAATGAATAACACGATTTTAATTACCAAGGAACTCATGCAGCAAATCATTACTTTTAACTTCTATCTGCAAATATCAAGATTTTTTATCAAAATTTTCACCACGTTGAATCGCTTTTCCAGTCCGTAGAAATATTTTAGTTCCATCAAGCACTCTTTTTCCAAATCTTGATTTTTTATCCCATTAACTTTCCTTTCTTTTTGAGTTTAAGTCTTATACATACCAGAAGATAAATATACTCCTTAACGCGGGTGTTTTTGGTTAACGCGGGTGAACGGAATCAAGCCTAGTGTTTGTATGAAGTTTAAATTGAAAATAATACCACCCTATTAGTCATTAGTCAATCATAAAGTCAAATCATTTTGGTTAAGTTGAATAAATTATTATCTTGCTTTTGCGTACGCATGTGATAACGTCAGAGAACAGACAATTGAAAAATATGCGTTTATGCGGCACATTGGATGGGTCTGCACCACTATTGCAGAAGTAGAGCAGATCGAGATATATGTGTTCGAATGTTAAACCAAATCTAGTCTTTAACAGCATAAATGGATAATGAAGACGACATTTAAAATGGAAATATAAATATGCATTTTAATTTCATTTTCCAATAAAGGGAATATCACCATAATGTATGTCATCTCTTTGTTGATTCCTGAATAATATGCTTGAATTACCGGCAGCCATGCAAGACAACAATTATCTAATTTAAACGTCTATCTTTCGAATTAATAGATAAACGCCAACGATTGATTTAAAAAAGTTTAAAACCACGTATTTTTAGTCCTTTTTTCAATAATGAAACATTTTTCGGGAAACGAACCCATTAAAAGCTAAATTAACTGCCAATGGAACTGAATCACTTTTAAGTACTCATCAAAGTGATATGGTAACATGAATGACATAAAAAAGATTTAACAATCAGTGAAGATACTAATAAATGAATCCTTGTTTTTGAATTCCAGATAATCGAAGTTCAGTTTGAACTTTGTTTTTATTGGAAGTGCCTCTATTTGATATTAATCAACCAATGAAAAGACAAACTGACTTACATTAAAGTTATGTGGTTGCAACCTCACGTTCCCCCATTTTCGAATGGTTACCAAAAGGCAGTAGCTAATTTCTTTACATTTCGAAAGACCAATGGCCGGATTAGATCCATATGACATCATATTTGAACGTTTTAGATATGCGTTGAGCGTATTTAGGCAAATCATTACTTAAAACGTCGTGCATCTACTTGCATCGAAGCCTTTAGTAATGATTTATATCGGATGTTTTGTACTAATCTTTACATCTCGGACCAATTGGTATGCCAATCGTTTTCTATTCTGCTTATGTTCTAGATGTAAAAATTCATTTATTATATTCCCTAGAGTAAATATGGCAAATTTTAAGCATGGTTGTGGTATGGATACTAATATATTTGTTCTTTTCTTGAATGCAAAATATACTCACATCCGTTCAGCCTAAACTGCATGAGGTATCTATAATTTTAAAATTTAGTTAATATGTTAAAGATACTTCAGCGAAATCATCTTGCAGAAATCGGTGAATCGGTTTAATTGCGAAGTACGTAAAAAGGATCGGTTCGTTCAGCTGGTAGGCTTTACATATTCGGTGATTAAAAGTTAACTTGTTAATACTATTTGTAGTAAAACGTGGTAGGTTTCGAAATTGATGAATTTCCAGTGTCGATTATCTTGTGAAAGTGTTTCAATTATTAAAAATAAATATGCAGTCTACTTATTCTTTTAAATTTAACAAGTTCATCGATAGATTTGTATGATTGGTACGTCGAAGATAATGTGCTATAAATTGGACAGAACTATATTCATATCGTACAAGATTTATTACAGGAATTTTTCGTATATGTGTCAGGTTTCTCATTTTAGTCGATGGCATATTCAATATTTTGTAAATGTTCATAAACTTTTTTGAGTGTTAGGGGATACAGATAGTTATTTTTTGATAGTTGGTATGTTTTCTCCAAGTCGACATCCCATTTATAGTGCGAGATGCCGAAGGCTTCCTAGAATAGGCACATTTCGCTATTTTTGCGTTTAAACGCATTCTTGGCATTTAAGAGAAAGGAAATGTATGTCATGAGTTAAAACTTAAAACTTTCTGATTTCTTCACAAATTGAACATTACTATTCATTAATTTAGTTCACCCTGTGCACGAATTGTAAGCTTTTCGATATATGAACGATTTTCTAAAAGGCGAATATAAGATAAGCGCTATTTTAGGGATAATAGCGATATTTCAATAAACAAACATTTCAACACGCAAACATTCTCTTTTATGATTTCGAGTGTTTGTCTTCTCTACATTAATAGTAAAATAAAACGTTGACCGAAATTCAGGGAACTTTTGTTGACATCAGGCGTCTAAATAAACATAAATCATCAACGTTTGCGCTCAAGGAGCAAAATTAACGAATTATTTTCACTGTTCTGCGTCCAAAACAATTAATAATTAATGGCAAATATTGAACGAGTCACATTGATTTATCGTACAACAATGTGCACAAATTTAAATTGGCGCCGAGTTCAACCTTCTGGGATTTTCCTCTCCAAAAGCACAATGATATAAAAACATGCAGTGGAATCCACTAGATGTGGGTCTTTCTGCGGATGGGCTGTGCAGAACTTCTAAGGCTACATTACATTTAAAAACCAAAAAAAGATCTTCTTGGCCTCTGTCTCTGTTTTACATCCTACTAATTAGAATAATTCGAAAAACACACAGAAATGAAAGGTTTTGTCGATATTATAAATGATGATTACCTTGATACTGTTGTAAAATGCAAATGATTGACTGAATTAAAAAAATGGAAAGGGTGAAATTTATTTTTTCTAGAAACCTTGATTGTATTAAGGGTGTAATCAACTCCAAACCCTGTAATTTGCAATTTCTTTGACATTTTGCACCCGTTCTAGGTTGAAAGAAAATATTTTAAACTTGTTCAGGTAAAAGCGGCTAAATCTTGAGATCTCGATTCGATAATTTGGGCATCATTTAGCAAGTAGCTCAATTGAAGGAGTTGTTCAAATGCCTAAATGCCCACCTTAGCAGGCTTTGACCCAGGTCTATGACTAAGCATAAGTCACCAAATAACCGGACAAGATCCAAGTCAAGGGATGGTTGGTGCTACTACCACCGACGTTTCGGTCCCGCTGCTTGCAAATGCGATCTTCCCTGCAGACTTTCTCTGGCCCCGAAATACGTCGCCACACTTTCACAGTTTACGACAGTAATCTGAGAAGAAATTTCTTGTTGGACTCTAATGCCGGCGTTACAAGCATTTCGGCTGCTCTCTTCCAAAGGAAAATCCCAAAAAACCACTGCAACGTCTACTCAACCGATTGCAGTACTATGTCAACTTTGGTAAGTGTCGCATTTCAATCAACTTTGGAGTGCAAAAAAATTCTCGTGAGTGTTTATAGTTGCCGACGTATCCACTACAGTTATTGAGAGGTCTTCCTGGCTGAATTTCAGCTCCTGGTCGATTGCTTTGGAGATTCTCTGAGAGATAAGACGACAAACATTAAGGTGCAAGGAAGTTCCTCTAACATCGACCCACCTGTCTATTTTTCTGTCGAATACACTCACTAACTCTTACCATGCCGTGTAACTTTAAACAAAAATTGAGCATCGCTTATCTGTATTTCAAAGCCAGTAAACATATTAAGTTATTTCAATTTTTTATCAGTGATATGAGGAAAATATCAAAAGTAACTTTCTTCATATTACGCTCGTAAGAATACGTTCCTTAAATATATTTGAAACATTTTTTAAACTATGGCCAACTTTGTGCCTTTTCTGTAGCAGATAAATTTCCTAACAATATTACTTTTTAAGTCATATATTTTTAGACGCTTTTTAAAACGGAACTTAGGCATAAACGATTGAATTTAATGTGTGTAATATAAAATCAGTTTTGGAAAGCTTGAAAGAGAAGTACAGTGACCTTTCCAAAAGCATTAAGATGTAAATGCTTCCTGCTTGTCAAATTTTAAACCGAAGAGTGCAACCCTCGTCAGGAAAATTAATACAAATGATACAATTTTAGATTCTTGCCTAATACTCAAAGCTAAATATTCCAATATCACTTCCCAACAATTTCATATATTGCCAAAATATTAATAATTTATATGAAGGAAAAATTTCCTAAAAATTTCATGTTGCTTGCTTTTATTCCAGCAATATCATATTTTATTCCTAAATTCTTTGTATCTTTTGAGATACTGGCAGCATGCATGAGCACAATGTGTTGGTTTGCGAAAGCACTCAACTATGCGAGAAAATGATCGTACATCAGCTGCTCAAAATAGTCTGTTTTCGTTTAAGCAACTGGCATTAACCATAATTAGATGTCATCAACATTTGTTTTGTCAAAGAGTTAAGATTATGCCTATTATTAGTATTCTATAATATCCAATTCTATTTTTAATATTCATCATTTCCTTCTAAAGCAATTTTTTCTAGAATGGGATTATCTTTATATGTGCAAGTATATCTCTAAGAGCATAAATGCGTTTACTTACGAAAAATAAGGAAAATTGGATTTAGTGCAGATACCACTTTTATATAAAAGTATGAGTTTTATTAAATCTATTAAGAGATCGCTTTTTATTAAATAAGTATGGAAATTTACATGTGTTTTTAAACACTATATAATCAAATTTAAAAATAATTACAAAAAGAAAAAATTGCATCTTGATTCCTTTTCATCTATGTCTACCGGATGGATAACTAAAAGCTGAATAATAGTTTTAATTTTCGAAAAAATTCTTATTTTAACCAAAAAGTACCAACTTTTTAATAATTAATTACCTATTTATATTAGGATAAGCTTTTACTTAGCACATACAATTTAAACAGGTTCGTCTTTTATAATTGATAATTTATACTAGACAAATGAACATATCTTAACAGAAATTACAGCAATATGAAAACTTTTTTTACTGATTTTGGCACAAATATCTTTATCTATGTACGAACAATGTAATATTTTGCAGTTATTGCTGTGAAAAGGTAATCTAACGAGTACATTTTATGCAACTTAACCAAAACAGAAATTGCTAGATTAGTAGAAACCGCAGTTATGTTTTTAAACTTTTTTGTTATGCAGTATGATGCCAATTTTTCAACAGTATAACAATAAACAAAATAATTACTGCATATAGCAGCATTGTGTTTAAATGCTCCTCGTCCAACTTGCGCGATTGAGCTTGGTAATACATTTGGGATAAGGCATATTGGTCTTTTGTGATAGAAGCATTTAGGGTAAAAGCAAGATTAGTGGAAAATTTACACGATAAAGACTCAAGCATTTGCTTAAACTATTAAATTAAAAAAATTAATTACATTTATATCTTTAAAAGCACTGTGTTATGGTCTTCAAGTAAAATAAAGGAAATTAAAATCAAGATAACACATTTATATTTTACAGGCTGTATTTTATCTCGACTAAAAAACACTCAACAGAGATTTAAAAAGCAACCTAATAGAAAATATAAAAATCAATCAATATTGTATGAGAGTACTAGACATCATTAATATCTAAAAAATTAACTTTAAAAATTAATTTTCTGTAAATTCTACTCTACATAAATCTACTTGGCAAATTGCCAGCGTTATATAATTCGCCACGATGATAGACCGTTAAGCTAATAATGAGCCTGCAATCATTTATTGCAAAGAAGCTTTGCAAATGCTAATTTGTCCTTGAGCTATAAAGGAGCTCTAGAGCAATATAGTTTCTTTCAGAAAAAGAGCTCTTTTACACATTTTTAATAAATTAGTTAAATTATTCTTAACTGACGTAGTTGGGGTTATTAAAAATATTGGAAAAGGTTATTTAAATTAATTCAACCTTATTTTCTATAAGTTTAAATTAACCTGCTGGGAAAAAATGAATACTCTCTTTTTAGATAGAGAAAAATAGTTTGAAATTTCTAAGAACTTACGTATTTAAAAAGAGTATTTTGGTAAATATTAGCGGTTATTACTTTCATTAATATGTAAGAAAGATTTGGAGTTTTACCAGTCTGATTATCCTACCGTTGTTTGCACCATTGATTTTTATGATTCTTGCGAAATAATATTTCCGTAAATGTTAACGTTTAATGCGCTTTCATTCTCCTAGATAGTTTGTTCATGATTTTTAAAAGGAAACCTATTTTCATTTGCTAGATTATTTCCGTGTCCTTGAGAATACATTAATAGAATGAGTGTAGTGCAAGTGCAATCTAACAAGCCAGTTTAAATAAAATATTGTTAAGTGTTTAATAATCAAGTTGTTATTCGGGCGTTTTTTGACTTCCTTATTAAATGTTTAGGATCGCGTTGCTATTACCTATATATAATTAAAATATATATATGTGTATATATATTGCGCTTAAAATTATTTCAATTACTCAGATTAAACTCTTACGCATATTTGAGGCGCGTTTAACAGAATTTTCAATAGTTGCTTGCGCTTTTATAATTTTTGTCATTTTTTTCTCTTTTACAATAAATATGATATTGCTTAACTTCGCTATTACAGCCTTTTGCAGTCAGCTGATCAACTTCAAGGTTCTCAGTCTAAGTGCCTACCATTCATGAAAAAATGTTAACATCATATGAAATCTAAAGCGGTAATAGCTCAAAGACCATGTGATCCCAGGAAAATATTTTAAAAGTCAGCTTTTACTTACGAGGTGAACAAGATCAAAAAAAGTTATTCCAGTTTAATCTATTTGAAATGAGTTTGTTAACATGATAGATAATCACCATTTGACGTTAATTGCCTTTTGAAAAGAGAAGCAGATATAACGCTGTTCAAGCCATAACTATCTTATATAATATTTTTGTTTATTAAACTAAAATTTTCTTCTAGTACAGCACATGTCAGCTGTATCAGGAAGCGTTTTACCAAATATTTGTTGAGGGTTTCAGGAGGGGAATGTAACGTACAATTAGGTCATATTAAACGTTAACGAAGCCATTAAATGAAGTGAGTCTTCTAATTAGTCTGCAAATTCAAAAGATTTAAACCCTCTTTATTTGCAACAAGATTTGAATCGAACAAAGGTACTCTTTGATGGAATCCCCAGAATGACTTCTTTTTATTTTCGATTTTTTAACTAAGACGGAAAATTTTCTGCAAACTGCGTTAACCCACAAGCATTATTACTACTAAATTTGTATTGAATATCAGTATTCCTTTCCTTTGAATTTACCACGAAGTAGAACATTTTTTTACATAATACTGAATATCAATACATAATACATAATACAACGTAATTACAAAGATGCCTTCAGGGAACCTTAAGTTAAGAGTCTATTTAAAAATCTCTACTGAACACCTAATTTCTATGTTATTGTGTTTTATAGATAACAAATAAATACTTCTTCTAAAGGCAATGAAAAAAGGCCTAAGGAATGGATTTGCGTTCAAAAGATGACTAAGAGAATAAATATCGTGATTCGCCTGGATGTGATAGCTTTGCATATCGATAGATACAACAGTGAACTGTGAGCTTCCTCATTTCCTAAATTCAATAAATTTTCCAAGTAAATGTTCCATTAAAATACGATTTTCCGAACAAAATAACGACGAAGTTGTTCAAATGTGCAAAAATATGCAATGTTTATCAATTCTTCAACCACATTTCTCTATAATTGATTATTCGTTTTTTGCATAATAAAATAAATTAGATCCTTGAGATTTCGCAAAGATTAATGCCTGTGATGGTTCATGGGCAGCTAAAACTACCACCGAAAGAAGCATCCACGACATATACGGTTTAAAGGGTCCCAATTAGGCAGCTGAGAAGCCCTGCAATTGTTATTTATATTGTAACCGACGTGATTTTTTGCGATAGAATGCTCATTTTTAGCCCATATAATGCTTTCATTGAAATTCATTTCTTCTATCGGCTCTACCCATTACAAGACTGGAAAGGCTTAACTTCATTCGCTTAACTGGACTAATTTAGAAATAACTGCTCAGTTGTGAAATGCTCTGAATAGATAGGGAATCTTGAAATGAACCATTGAGATTATTTTGCGGACAACAGCAAGAGACTTATATTCGCATGATCTCATTGCACTCGTTCTATAATAGTAAAGTATTTGGCATATAATAGTGTATCCAAGTATTTTCAATTTCAAGCGTTAAATAAAAATAATCCCCAAAATAATTGATTATTATTAGGCAAACATTTATAATTGTAATAGAATTCTAACAGCACCGAAACAGTGCGCAATTTTTGATTTTTAGGATAGAAAAAATGTTTTCACACATTTTTGAAAAAAATTCTTGCAAATTTTGCAGCTAAAGTTTATCAAAAATTGGTTGATTAAACAATTTTTATTTATGGTGACCCACTTGCTTATCTGTTAGATAAAAAAGGTTATGTACATCTGCAGTGAAAACTACAACGAAGCCATGTTTAAAGTTACATCTTTTTCCGAAAAATATTTTTATGGAAAATGTTGAAATTGTTATGAAATTGCATTTCTATTGCAGTACGTCAAATAATCATTTTGTTTAAGTACTTCTTTCCAAGATCGTAAGATTCTACCACATTACCATGCATTTCTTTTGAGTTAAAGTGGCTTAAATACCTGAAAAATAACAGAGTCCCCTGAAACATTTCTATATTTTTAAATAAATGGAGTTGTGTCCTAATCGTTTATGGATGAAACTTGTCAGTGCTGTGAACCCTAGATGGTTGCAAATACACCACCCTATTTTGTAAACGGAGTTGTAGCTGGAATAATTGTTCGATTTTGCAGGTGGCCTTACCAATTGCCTTCAGTAGAAAAAAATCTCATAAGGAAAATTTTTGATTTTTTTGACTGTATATGTGGGTGGAAAATGATATTACGCTTTGATTTATAAAACAAGGTAATAACATTTTTTATAATATGAGTTTTTTTAGCAAACTATACTTCAAGCTAACCTTAATGAGCACAAATCCAAATCCAAATCCAAGTTTTATAAGAAATACCAGATATTGTGACTAACAATGAACGAACAAGATTTATCCATGACAATCAAATACAGATTCATGATTCTTTGGTATGCAACGTCATATAATTTCACTCTCTTTTTAGGCCTAGTTTGCACATTTTGTTCTTCTCATGAACTTGCAAACGATAATCGGCGAAAGCGAAATGCTATTTAAATAAAATTACCACGACGAACGCAAACTAAGCATTATAATTCATTAGATAGAAAAAAAGATATCTTAAGATTGAAACTTGTTTTCTATTCCATAAGTTTTCTCAATTATAATATATCCATTAAAGTAAGTTATGTTTAGGTACTTATTTTCCAGAATTAAATTTTTAAATAAATGTGAATTTTAAGATCTCTATTTTAAAAAGTACCATTGTTAAATAAATTCATAGTAAAGAATTCCCGATTGCTCGCCTTAATCAATCGCGCAACGTTTCTCAAAAGAGGAGTGATAACTTTAAGCATTCAGGCATTTTTATACTATTTTTGGTGAATTCCACTGAGAATTTTGTCAACAGAGTTGCCACATAAGAGAGATAATACCGTATTAAGCTATCAATGAAATATTTGATTTGTAGTATTTCTAACGGTGCTTTGAATGTTTCTTTCTCAACTCAAATTTTTAACCGAAAAATATACTTTCCATTCCTATTTCTCGTTATCAGACGTCTAATTTCAGTGTTGAAGCAATTGTGAATAAAAACAAAAAGACTCATCTAAATAAAGCATTTTGTTGAATCACCTAGAAATAAGAGCGAGAGTTAACTAAAACTTTAAATATCTAAGTAGCAATTGCGCCAGTATTCGTTCATGGATTAAAAGTTTTCTTATCCTTTTAGAAAGAACAACTTTCCTTTAAATCCCCTTAATTATCGCAGCAATATCCGCCATTTGCATGTTGATTTCTATACCAAATGACTGAATTTCTGAAAGCCAAGATATTTTTTATAACAAATGTCTACCTCAAACATTTCGTTGCTTTATTAAACACACTGCATATACCTCGTATTTTGAAGGAACTCAATGAGAAAAACCGTTTTAACAAATAAGGTGTCTGCCTTAAAAAAATTGACCCAAGTATGATATGTATTTTAAGTATTTATGTGGGCTAAAAAATGAAAAATATGCCCTCAATTTTTTATACTGCAAATATGAATCTTAAAAATGGAATAAATTGCATGAACAAAAGCAAAATTTTTTTCTTCACGCTGAAAATAGGCTTTGCATAGACAAAGTTTTGCATATCATGTGTTTTTTTGAATAAATGTATGAAACATTTTTAAAGTATATATTTTTTTGGGAAAATGTCTTGTGTAATGATTACTTTTATTGGCCACAAATGCCACAAAAATTTGCCGTTAAGAAGACTCACAAATGCTTTGGATCCGGCGGCAATGAATTTGGCTTGTGAACGGATTTGATTCTTGCAAAAGTTTCCCTTATAAAAATATGGTATCAAACAGTAGCAGATTCATAATCGCATTATTTAAGGTTATTTATGAAATAATATTTATTTATAAGAAATAAATGTTCGAGGTAGATAAACTTTACTTTACATACCATGACCTCTCTTAATTTAGGAAGAACATTTAAAAGTTATCAGCAAGTTGATGACTCATACCATTGCGATAGTGTCATTGATAGAATGTGTCCTTAAATGTCGCCCCCGTTTTCCTTTCAAACTATTTGAATTTCGATTACTTAATAAGGGCTATTTTTAGATTTGAGATTCCTATGAAAGTGTTTTCTTGGGGAAGGAATTTACGATGGAAAAATGATTATTCAAATTAAAGACACTTGTTTATTAATGGGATTTTCGTAATGCAATGCGTCAAGGAAAAATACTGTTTTAGTAGATATTACATCATGAAAATTTTAACATGCACTTTTTAGCTTGGATTCAGCCTTCAGAAACGTCCGTTGTGCATATATGAAATGTCATTTTAAACAGTCTACCTTCCGTTGCACTGATTCATCTGTCAATCGTTTTAAAAAATCTCGTCATTTATGTGGAAATATTATTTTTGTGCTCCACGCAAGCACTATCTTGCGTCACTGAAATTCAGACTTACTAAAATAAAACACATGTAACAAAAAAGTCTGCTTTTGCTGTAGCCTAGATGGATCTTCACAGTCATTAATGTTTTGCAGAACCTTTGATTTTTTTATAGCAATAACTGGTCAAAAGGCTACAATGATTAGAACTTCTAATTTTTTATTTTTAAAGGGATAGTGAGGGCAGTTCTTTTTTCCAAAAAAACTAAATATGCAGTTTGAGAAAATTATATTTTTGAATCATATATCGCACAAATGTCCGCCACCAACTAGGTGATTTAAATATCAAATGAACGAATTTCTGGAATCCAAGCTTTTTAAAATAGCATACGCTTTATTAAACAAATAATATTCACCACACTTTTTGACAATACTGGTGAAAAAGTCTATAAGGGACATGACCTTGTTAATCAAAACGTAGTTGCCGCCAGAAACGAAGCATTCATTGAAGCTGAGAAAGAATCAAGGGTCGACTTTACCGTTATTAGCTTCATAGTTATTGCAAATTCTGGCCTAAAAAGAGATTATACAGCTCATGCAAAAATGTTTACATGTTTCCTTTTGATTCAAATTAAAATGCACTTTGTTTACTTTTTGAAGCGTGTCCGCTATTTTGCCCCACCTATGCAAATCGCCTAGAGTATTCTAAATGTTGTCCCAGACATATAGTTTCAGATTGCAAATTTTAAAACTGTTTATTGTACCAAAATCAACGACTTTATCTTAATAAAACAAATGTGCCTCTTATGCAGACAATAACAAAAGGTAAATCGGTTATAGTTCATGATAATCAGGAAACCATTTGTATAAGTCTTTATTGCTATGGTAATTACACCCACTTACTTATAATGCCAAAATTATCCAAAGGCATAACCATAGGGTAGAACTTATCTGGCTAATTTTGTAGCCACGCAAATAACAAGATACGAATCTACATCAAAAGAACAAAAGTTACTCCTTTGCTCAAGCTTCTAAAAACCTAGATGCCAAGTTTTAAAATAGGCCAAAAAAGTGTTTTTCGTCTGTTTAAAACCCTCCCTCCAGTGGTAGTCAGTGGGGAGGCTAGAAATAACGATTGGAGCGTTTAAAGATAGCAGCGACATCGGTTTAAGACTTTAGGCAGAATTTTCAGTTGTAGCGCAGCAGGAAACTCAGCTCTCACTAGCAGAAGCTTGGAGTAGATCCGCTGGACGGACAACTCGGTGCTAGTGGTGTGCCATGACCACAAATAGGGAGAGAAGCCATATAGATTTACAGGCAAAATGAGTTAATTAGCAGCGTTTGCTAGGTATTAGGATTGCTGTTTGTATTGCCCTTAACTGCAATTGTTGTGAATTTTTAGAAATCTTAGTGATAAATCTGCGTATCCTATAAATTTGTCTTACCCTAAAGGCCAACATATATTGCTCCATTTATTTTTCAAAATGATAGTTTCTATGTAAGCATGGTCTACTGTTATAAAAATTGTTGTGCCGAGAATGTGTAACCCTCCGCGACAATTAGGCCTTCACATGAAATCGTCTGAGGCGTCAACAATAATAATTCCAAGAAACTGGTCCTTATAACAATGTAGTCTTTATCTAATCGGTCAGAGTTAAAGGTAATTTTCATTAGATACATTGATGAACATGCTTCGTTAGTTTTGCTCTACTTCTGCCATAATGGCGTAGATCAATCTAAGCTACAGTATTCTGTGTGCGATTATTGATGTAGGCAAGTGAATGCACAGAGACACAAAATCGGGTTAACTGCATACGCAACCTTATTTAATCAGATGACAAAATTAGATTCGAATTTCAAAATATTGCATTTAGAAAAATAATACACAATTTTCACCATTGAAGCTACCGTGTTCTTTGGAAAAATGGTTAAGTTAGTTTGTTTTTCTTCAAATTTAATTACATTTAAAAATTTCTTTAATCAAGTTAGCACATTTGTGTTGAGAATTAAGCCGAAAAAGCTTTAATCAGTAGTTTAGTGTGAACTTACCTAGCCCTTGTGTCAAATCTGATAGCAAAATTCTCACAAGAGTTCTTTAAAAAAATAGTACAAAAGTGTTTAAATGCTTAAAGTTATCATTCCTCCTATGAGAGCCTTTACCTGGCTGAATTAGGCGATAATTTTGTACTTTAAAATTAATAATTAATAGTAGCTTCTTTTGAAAAAAATATAGACCGTAAACTTTTTCAATAAAATATAATTCAAAAAAATGGTAGATACATCAACCGGAATTTAATATATGTATTATTTTATGACAAATTACATATTAGGAATTCCTCAAAAAACATTCTTTACGTGTCCTTGAGAACAAGCTTTTTTAGCTTTGTTAGTTTGTTAAATGATTCTGAAAATGAAGATTTGCACGAAGACCATAATCTACCTACCTACTGGGCAGCTCAATGGCTCTAATATTTTGATTTATTTTCTGGGAGTTCTTCAGAAGCCAGATTTTGGATCTTCCCCATTTCTGTCTTTAAAGCCTTATCCACATATTCGTGGATATAATCCTGCCGATTAATGTTGCCCACATTTCTATCTACAGTGCCATATCTCCTATGGATAGCGGTCAAATACAGCTTCCACTGGTACATAGGTGTTTCCCTTAAAGGAGACTGAAGTAAAGTTTTCTTTATTCTCAATTAAGCAGTTAGCTTTTAATTTTACCTATTTATTTAGGCTTATTCCCAATTGAGATTTATTATGGTTTTCCTTTGGAAATGAATTTACTAAAGAATGTTTAAATTTCAACGAAGATGTAATTGTCTAAAAGGTTCTTTGATGTCATTTTCTTGCTATCAAAAGGGTCTATATTAGAATCCATTTTCTTCGTAGCAATATGTTTTCATCCAATTGACTTGTCGAAATGAAGAGTTCCAAAAGGAATAAATTTTCAATATTAATTAAAAGTTTAACGAAAGTGCAAAAGAATCATAAACACAATTAAATTAATAAGTTGCCAAATTAAGAAACGCGGATATCTTACAAATGTTACCTGTTTTGCCATCATAAAGGACTATGAAATGGTTTGATTCAAATGCTTCTCCTCCCCCACACGAGATAGGCTTTAATCGCTGCAGATCACTGCAAGGTTGCGAATGGAGTACGTTATTTTGTAAACGGAGGTATATTCTTAACAATTGTTCAAGTTTGCAGATGACCTTGCCAAGTCAGTTTGAGAAGTAACGAATATAATTGTTGATTTCAATATCAAGTAACTGACTTTCTAGATTCCAGGCCATTTAGCACAGGCTTTTTTATCCCTAAGTTTCATCGCTTTATTAAACATATTGTATTGACCTAAAAAAATTGACAAACAGGATAATATATTTAAGCAAAAAACATCATGTCCGAAAGAAATAACTCTTTTTAAAGAAAATTGGCTGCATATATTGTAGGACCATCCTCCTCATTTGGTTCTGTTTTAGATTAAAGAATAATATGATTCAAATTACCAAAGATAACTAGTTAATGAAATATATTTTAAGCACTTCCTTTTCAACCAGGGCGTGAACAAAATGTCAAAGTATTCTCAAATAACAGGCCTTAGAGTCATTCACACACTTAATAAGGTTGAGGTTTCCAGAAAAAAAGTAAATTAAACCAGTTAGAATTAGTGCACATCAGTGTACGACAAATCAATGCGACCAATTTAAGTTGAAGCTTTAATTCATAATTAATACGTACAAAGAACGGCGAAAACATTCGATGAACACAAACATTGAAGAAATATGCTCATCTCGCCATCGCAATCGATAAATTAACAAAGTCTCGTTTGAGCCTCATGATCTCAACAAAAGTTCCCTGAATTTCGGCCGAGGCTTCTAGTTCATTACCAATGTGCTGATGACAAACACCCGAAATCATAAAAAGATGGTTTGAAAATTGTCCCGCTTGCAATTCGGCCATTATACCTACAATGGTGCGTATCGTTTAATTGCCTTTCGGAAAATTATTCACTATGTCATTAAAACCTACAATTCATACACACAGTGAACTGAATCAATGACAAGCAATGTTTAGTTTTGTGAAGAGATCGGAATGTTTAAGTTTTAACTCACCTTATGCAATTCAACACTCTTAAAGGCCAAAAATGTGTTTAAACACAGAAATAGCAAAATGCGCGTCGAACAAGTGTACGCAACTACCCATCTAGATCTTCATCAAAGACTCTTCGGCATCCCACACTAAAATTAAGATGTCTAACCGAAGAGGAATTATTCACTATCAAAATGTAACTCTTAGTATCCCTTTTATTTCAACGAAAGATAGTGATCAAATTGTAAAAAGGCTGTATTTGTGCTCAATTGAAATATAAAATTTAATATAGATGCAAAATGTTCAGTAATAAAGCCTGAGCAATAGGAATATATTTATTCCTAACTTCTAATGTAAATTATCTTTAATGTACCATTCGCACAAATTTAATGTTACGCTTGTTAAATTTCAACGAATAATTACAGAGCATATTGTATGTTTGAATTAATAAAAACACTCTTACAATAAAATCGATATAGGGAAGCTAAAAAGTGCAAAAAATGGGAGAAATGATTAGCAAATTCATCAATTTCGAAACCTACCAAGATTCACTAAAATATTACAACAAGTTAACTGTTAATCACAGAATATCGCATCACAAAAATGCAAAGCCTACTAGGCGAACCCATTCAGCCCTTTTTGAGAAAAAAGAACTACTTATTCTTGATTTTTACTTATTTTGCAATTAAACCGACTCACTGATTTCTGTAACATGATTTTGTTAAATATCTTTGTAAATATAAACTAAATTAAAAAAATTATAGATACCTTCTGTAATTTATGCTAAATGGATATGTAAGTATATTTTTCATTTAAGAACTAATATTTATTACTATCATTACCACATCCATGTAGAAAATATGTTTTATTTACTGTATGAAATATTATAAGTGAATTTTTTAAAAACAATAAAAAGAGCAGAATTAAAACTAATCTAAAAGTCAATCGAGAATACCAATATGTTCCGGATATCATGAGTATTGTAAAAAAATCCGAGATAAGGCATCATTAAAGGCTTCGATACAAGTGGATGCATGCCGTTTTAGGTTATGAGTTGCCTAAATGCCCCCACTGCTTATCTAAAATGTATAGTTAAATGTTTAATGCATTATTTGCAGCCAATGGTCTTTTGAAGTGTAATGAAATTAACTACTGACTTTTGATAACCAATGAAAAATTGAGGAGCGTGATGCTTCAACCACAGTTTTAGTTCATTT
Organism: Anomotaenia brevis; assembly: GCA_030710315.1. Classification (NCBI taxonomy): domain Eukaryota; kingdom Metazoa; phylum Platyhelminthes; class Cestoda; order Cyclophyllidea; family Dilepididae; genus Anomotaenia; species Anomotaenia brevis. Next base: position 39,900 of record JAUOZQ010000393.1, read on the forward strand.
AAGTCACCTTGTCCTTTCATAAGCTGATGAATATCAAACTGAGGCACTGACGAATTAAACGAATTTCAAATTGAACGTCGATTAAAAAGGATGCATTTGTTACATTCTACACTGCATTTAAAATCACCTTTATGCTAATAATGTTACAATATCACGCTGAAGAGTACTCAAAACTGTTTTTCCCTTTCTTGAAACAGTTCTATTTAAAAGCCTTATAATGTCGATTTATTCTCATTAAGGTTAGCATGAGGTATTATAATATATTGCAAAATTTCTAATAAACAAAAAACATGTTACTGCATTGTTTTCTTCTTCAAAAGGTCATTTTATTGTTTTCCTACACATAAAAATGGCAATCATCAAAAATGCCTCCAATGATATATTCTTCCACTGACGTTTAATGGTCACTTATCAAACTAAATTGGTAAGATAATCCGCAACACTGACCAATTTTTCCAGATATAACTCCGTTTGCAGAATAAGGCAGTGTATTTGCAACACCATAGCGGTTTAAACCAGTGAAAAGTTCAACTACAAACGGTTACACCGCAACTCAATTTATTCAAAGAGACAGATTAGAAATGTTCCAAAGGACTCTGTCAGGTTTCTGGTATTTAGGCCACTTAGACTCAGATAAATCTACCGATGTTGGAAAGCATTTCTTGATCTGAATAATTTTTTGATCAAATAGAAAAACAGCACAATCTGATAAGAGTTTTTGATATTTTAAATTGTTGATCAATGTTACTTTTCTTAGAAATGGTGAATCTTCAAAAAATGGTATTTCTCTTGCAATTTATTGCTGATACGTTACTATAAATAAATTAGGGGTCCAAATTTTTTACAAACTACTTTTGCAAAATTAACAAATTTTTTTAGATGTTTGAAAATAGTTTGTTGTTTTTTATTTAATATAACGCATTGTTTTGACACTGTTAGAATTCCTTTACGATTATATTTGCAGCTAATAAGTCAATATGCTTACAAAATTTTACTTTTACTCATCGGAATTTAATAGATATATTTTTTGCCGACTCTTATCATTAAGAATGCGTAAAAAAATGTTTACGTACCATTGAGGCCCAACTTTTTAGCGATTTTAGTTTGTTAAAGGATTCTAAAATTTGAAAATGTGCATAAAGACGATGATCTACCTACTTGGTAGAGAGCGAGCAGATGTGTTACACGGGTAAAGAAGTAACAAGTCGAAGTGTTAGGATCACATTTTACCAATCCTAATACAGGAATTTATCTTCTGAAAGCTCTTTAGAAGCCAATTTTAGTTGTTTCTGGTTCCTTTCTCTTGGAGAATGATCTTGCCCACATTTATATTTACAATGCCATATCTTCTTCGGTTAGCGGTCACATAGAGCTTCCTCTAGTACATACGTGTATCCCTTAAAGGAGACTGAGGTAAAGTTTCCTTTGCCCTCATTAAAGTAGATAGCCTCCCTTTTTGCTTATTTCGTTAGGCTTATTCACAATTATAAAGTATTACGGCTTTCCTTTTAAAAACTATTTACTAAAAAATGTTTAAAAATTCAACAAAACTGCAATCGTCTAAAAGGTTCTCCGTTGTCATTTCCTTGCTGTGAAAAGAGTCTGCATTGTAATGCATTTTCTTCTAAACATAATTTTTATATATTTAATTGATTTATCGAAATAAAGTGTTCCAAAGAAAATAAATTTGTATGCTCAATTTAAAGTAAAACGAAAGTGCAAAAGAATCATAAACAAAATTCAAATAATAAGTTACCCAATAGAAAAACTCAGAAGCCTTACAAGTTTTACCTGCTTTTGAAAGGCTATAAAATGGTTTGATTGAAATGCTTTTCTTCCCTCACAATGGATAAGGTTTGACCTTTTGTGGTTGAACTCCCTACATCGCTGCGGATCACTACAAGGTTGCGAATAGAATACGTTATTTTGTAAACGAAAGTATACTTTTAACAGTTGGTCAAGTTTGCAGATGACCTTGTAAAGTCATTTTGAGAATTAACAAATATAGTTGTTGATTTCCATATCAAGT
>JAUOZQ010000394.1:0-41889 GCA_030710315.1 Anomotaenia brevis
CTTCAGTCCTCTGAACTCACATCTTGACTCGAGAATCACAAACTCGCATTTGACAGAAATCGCCTAGCAGGCAGGTTGAATAGACGAATTTCATCGATCATTTAGTCTGGCCATGCTCTAATCAACTCTTCAAGCTAGGAGAATTCTTTTGTAGCCAGATTTAGTGTCCTTTGTTTTAAAGTGATCTTCCCTAATAAAAGAGAGTTTGATTAAGCAAATGTATGTATTGTAGTGCTCTAGTATAGATTTGGGGAAGTCTTTTTCGTAACGGAGATAGGAAGTTGTCAATTTAATCATGTAGAAGTGGGTCCTATTAGTGCAAAATTACTCTTTGTTGAATATAATTACTTTTTGAAATAGTATTCCTGCACCTTCCTTGCATAAGCATAATATAAGGCCGGGGTTGGGCAGTCTGATAACTTCCATTTGCTCAGTTCGCCAGCCCGTCTTTTAGCTTCCTCGAGGTTTTGTAAGTGCATTCGAAAACTTTATATATGGCCATCTTTAAGGAAAACTTGAAAACACCCAACAGAACTTCCAGTAGCCTCACTGCCAATCAATGAGTTGTTTAGTGCTGTGGTATAGAATTCAATGTCAAATGTCTATATCTGAGTGGTCATTTGGCTCTGGGAAGGGTTTGAATTGGATATAAACTTAACTCGCTCACATTCTGCAGTAAATTGACTGACTTAATCTTTTTTTGAACTTTGTGACTATTGATTGTGCCACATTGTTTATTTAATCTTTCTTCATTCAGCTCGCACAATAAAGCTCCATCTATGCAAATAGAGGTCTGAAATACATAGGATTTGTTAAGTATCCATTGAACTGACTGGATCGTCGGTTTTTGACGCCACGGGATTATAGGCCAATTTAAGCTCAACCTGAGTTTCGCCTTGCATGAACCTTGAAGATGGAAGCGAACATTCCACCGCCACACTACCCTAAACAACGGATTAGTAGGTTTACGATTTTGGCATAAAACAGGTTTAAATGTCACATTACGCCATCTAAATGAAAATCAAAAACTGTACCATCTTCGACTCTTGTGAATTGACAAACCGGAGCAAAGTGTTCTGCAGAATGCATATAAGGATTGCTATTCACTTGTGCCGACTTCGTAGGCTTCTGCTGAATTTCAGGTCGAATTCTGGTGGTATGAATTACAGAATGGCTTAACATATTTGCAACCGCTACTGTCAAATCTTCTACTTTCGCGAAATAAGTGTCGTTTGAAATAATAGTGAATAATATACGTTTGCCTGGTTCACAGTTCCCGATGGCAGTTGTCGTCGTTTGACGTATTTTTGACTTGGTGGAGCTCCTTGAGGTTTGGCAATTAGTGGTATCAGTGGCAGAATCCGAGCTATTATTACTACCTCCAACTAACTAAAATGCGTAGTGTTGCAGAACTTAATTTTAACTTTAGATAGTTAATGCAACTGTTACAAGACGTCTTCACATCGACATTCGTAAATGGAAGCACGATAGGATCCGATGCACCAGAAGCTGTGGTGATAAGTATAGCACCATAAACACCTGAGACAATCAAATTAATTAACAATCAGCTCCTGCGTCCAATGCACCTAGTGTGGAGACGAAAAAACGTTAAAGACCCACTTAGATCAGCTGATAAGAAGAACAAATACTGGCGTTGTAGAAGCAGAAGTCAACTAAAACACTTCGGCATGTCAAAGCACTCTAATCCACATAAATGTTAATCACCACAGGCATGAAACTTTGAGGATCTCAGTCGTTAGTTAACACAACTTCACATTAATTAGGAAGAAAAGCATTTTGGAGTAAACTAGGAATATTTTCCATCTTTGTTGTGATTTTAATGAGAAGATTTTAAGGTATTACTCCATAATTTTGATGCTTAGTAGAATAGTGGGTTCCTTTCACATTCTCACTGTTGCTAAGCTTCATTTGAAGTCTAAATCCAGCTTGATCGGTTTTGCTTAACCATTAACGGAGACTGCAACGTCGGATAGTCTGTTCGCATTCATAGTGTAAATGCTCAATGAAAGATTCCAAAATGGAGATTATTTCAGATCTAAGGAGTTCCTCGCCAAATGTTTCACTGACAGGGGAGGCTTGCTTGTCACATCGCACAACTCCAGGGATGATTCAATTTTCCGAGCGAACTACCCACGACACATAATCCCATACTTGCATCCCCCCTTCCATCTTTGCTTAACGTTCCATTGTACAGTTGTTTCAAATTAATCAAGATTCGACTTAACAACGGGGCAATCCGATCGTCGATTGGTATCTAGTAAACCATCTCCAAGAGAGTTTCTATATGAGCAACACACAGGGAATGTATTTATGTTAATTTGCAAAATTCAGTAATGCCGCTCAATGGGTGAATCCCTTGGTCAGTACCCCATGAATTTTATCAGGTTATTTCTTGTTGCTACCTCAGTGTAGTCATTAAAATAAAAAATAAGCAGAAGCTGAACCTCTTATAGTGCAAAAGTAATCTTCAAGTACTTACCAGCGGGAACAAAATAAAGCAAGCAGCAGTAATTAATAATTTCAAACCTAAAATTAAAAAAACTTTTTATTGTTAAATGTATCTTTGTTATAAGCATTTCACACTGTTGAAACTACTGCAAATTCTCCTAAGAGTTTGCTTAAATATATTGCAAATTAGCCCTTTCCGTTTCATATTGATAAAATTACTGACCAATTAGCGTTTTGCTGGATTTATCAATATGAAGTAGACTAACATTTCCTTGGTAGGTAAATAAAATAAGGTGCACAAATACCATCTAACAACTTTTGCATTTTCACTGGGTTCGCGTTAAATTATCTTTGAAAGAAAGTCAAAGATACTAAATTAGAAGTAAATTGCACAATCGCAACGAAAGTTCACTTTTGGTTATTATTTTAAAGACAATATTTCAAAGCATTGCTTAAATGTAGGAGGGTTGCAGAAATCAAACACGACGGAATGTCCCAGAAATCCAACCATTGCATACGGAACTGTTTAAATTCTCACTCAACAAAGAGAGAATGAAAAGATGGAAAGATTAACGTTTTCGATGACTGCGCGACCCCACTCTCTTTAGGTCCTTAAATTCAAGTACACATTAGAGCATTAAAAGCGCTGATTGGTGAGTATTGTTTGGTTGATAAGTGCATTTGCCTTCGACGGGCAGTATTTTTGGTACCACTGATTCAATGGTGGTAGCTGTTTCACGCCTCGTGGCTGAATGAGAAACCTCGCTGTCTGAACAGCTCCTCTCTTCAGTCCTGTCCGATGAGTGCTGATCAGGTCCCACAAACTTCAACCCATTTTACTCCCACTAAGATGAAGTCGCAATTGCACCTACAAAAAACTATAAATCGGACACAGTGAAGAGTGAGGAGGAATATACTGGCCATTGGAGAGAAACAAGTCCCTCTTTGCCGAGACAGAAAATTATGAATGCAAAATCTTACTAGACCTGGAAGACACGACTGCAGTCCCGATCGAAGTAGAACTCCTTCACGATAACTAAGTTATTTGGTTTCATTGTCTCTCAAGCAATACCCCCGCCTTTTATGATAATAAATCCAACATTTTCCTTTTATACTTGTCAAGAATGCAATGGATTCCAACAGTGCTAATGGGCTTTCAAGGCCTTGACTGATGAGCCAGTAACTTTTATGGGCTTTGTCTTTTCAGTTCTTCAGGACCTTCTCAGTCAAATTCCAACGGAATTCATTCTCGTAGAAAATTATCTTAATTTAAAGAGAATTTCCTCTCGAAAAATAACTTAAAATATTGCCAAGATTTCAAAACAAATTCGATGCCTCGAAGTAATAAAATAAGTCTACGAAACTCACTCAATGACGGCAAACATGGTTACATAGGCTGTTTCTCGGCCTTGCTAACTTATCTCACTCTTCAAGGTGCAAGAGACCGAAAAAGCTGTCTATAAAAGTAATATAATTAAAAAAAGTTTTTTATCGGTTTTAATGAATTTTTAATGATTTACATCTTTGCTTCGTAAAATGTGATATAGCCTTGATTGAGGGTCAACGGAATGACATAATATTGGCTAAGATATTACAATGACTACAAAAGTTACTCAGTACGAAAAGCATAGAGAAATCTCAAAATTGAAGCCTCTCAGTTCTAGCGCAAGATTTTTATTACTGGAAGGCAATTTCTTCAAATAAAGCTTCATTATTTGCAGAAATTCCAGCAAGTGGAAATCAGACGGAGATATGATCAGACATTTTCATTAACAGTTCTTCATTCTAACAATCTTCATTTGTGTTAGCAAATGCAGCAACAATTTATGAAGCCAACAATTCCTGATCCGTAAAACCGATGATTTCCGATCAAGCCGGAAATTCTTCAGGAAAAAAAATCGTTTTATCAGATGCAATATAACTAATTTTGCTTACCCTTATTTGTTTGTACTTAGCCTACAAACTGAAAAGTAAAACAACTTATATTTCACTTTATCTCGATCTGGCAGCATCAAATAAAAGAAAAGTTTTTATAATGGATGTATTGCAGAATTTTCAAGGCATCAGTTATTGTAGAACTTATCTCGAGGCACACTGAAACAAGAAGCACAAAAAAGAGGTATAAAAAGTGACCTGTTCTCGCCTGCTTCCTGACCCGTAGAATCAAGACAGATTCTTGAGTTCTCTGAAAAGCTTCATTGTCTTGTTTGCTGGTCTAAGTGACTTTGTAGACCCTTTTTTCCATTTTAAAAGTTTAAGCAAGACATTTCTTGCAGTTCTCAGATACCACTTTTGCAAGACAGAAACATTTTACATCAAAATGAACTGAAGAATCTGTGACAAAATTGATAAATCACGTTTTAAACCTATTACACCGAAACACTATGCTTATAAAGCGTCTTATGATATATCTGGGCATACTCTAACTGTTTCGGAAATGAAATGAAAATCTAGTCATTGTAGATGCAACGGAAATGACTTGTTTAAACTGATTCTTGACTGACATACTTCTATTAAATACCGGAACGTCAAATAGATGATTGAAATTCTCTGAAACAGAGGGAAGTCCAACCAGATTCGAAACAAAATGTTTTATATTAAGCTGTAAAAGCATTTATCCAGAGAAACGCTATGGTCACTAGTCAAATAGCTAAACTTATAGCACGCAATCGTAAACAACTATCTGATGTTTGTCTTATGCAAAAGATAGGCTGTTCTTGCAAACTGTGAGAAAACTAAAAAAACTGTTATATTATTCAGTGATTGTTGCGTTAATTCATTTCCTGACAAGAATTAATGCGACTTTGTAGCCCTTATGCGATGCTCTGATATGGATACTAGTTTCAAATCCCTTAGTCATAATCTGTCTACCGTCTACAGAATAAGTGCAGACAACTCCGCACGGCAGCGTGCGAACAACACCTCATCCATCGCGTACTAGTTATTTCTCCTAATACAATTTCAAACTTCCATCCTCTGTTTTCTCTTCCCTGGGCCGTGTTTGGAATTCATAGTTAAAGTGTTAGTCACTTAAAGTGTCCAATATTTAGATAACATTTTTATAAAACAAAGTGTGGAAAAAGAAAATCATTTCGATTCCTTTTCATAAAATCCCTATTATAAAATATGCTACGGCATTTGAGTGCTTACGATTGATTCCCTTTTCGGACCGGTGTCTAATTGTATTTGAATTATAATTCAACACCCAGTCTTGGGGATTTTTCCTTACTGCAGTAAGCAGAATGAATACGTATTAAACTATAATATCTAGATGTAAAGGGAACTAAGAATAATGAAATGTCACTCTTTCGTCCAGTTACCTTGGAGATTAGCCAAATATTCTCTTAAATTTTATTTGTAGATATATTGATAGTTTATCGGTTGAATATTTTGATTCGAACGAAGTACAACGGTAAAGGTAAATTTAAAGGATAAAGAGTAGGTGTGAAAGACAACCGAATCCAAATGTTCAGTTGATTGGTCTTGATAAAAATTTCAAAAACTAACAGATGTGTTCTGCAATCAAAACATTATAAGCTTTTACAGGGCCATACATCACCAGAGATTCTGGTTTGGGAGACAACCCTCTATCTGTCTTGCGATCGACAAAGTCCAATGACTCATAGGAGTGCAATTTGTTTGAATCGGACCAGCGAATCGAAGTTACCCTAGGCCAAGGCGTTCTATGGCTTGCCTACACAGAGTAAAATAAGAGTCCGATTTTGATTGGCATTTGGTTAGCGGGTTTTGTTGATAAGCTCGAAGTTAAATTCTAAGGTTACTACCTTTCTCTCCTGGTAAATTTCCCTCAAAAACTTAATTTCTGAAGTATGAGTCGGCCTGTTGTTAGAAATGAGCATCACGAATTATTTTGGCTTATAAACGTTTTGGCACTAAATGGATTTAATAATTTATTTCGTTCTCGATGGCGGTTCAGCAATCGGGCTGGACATGGCACCTTTACCTCTTTCACTAGTCCGGTAGATCGCGGTTGATTTAGGTGAAAATACCACTTGTATTACCCTCCGTAAGATCTGTGCTAAATGGTAATCGTATCTAACAATTGCTTTAAAAATCTAAAAATGGGATTTGTAAAACCTGTTAATTTTTTTGTTGATATAAGTTTGTATGGTAAATCCACTAATTTTTAGACTGAAGAACCTGTTTAATGATATCATACGGTTATTTCAGTTCAGAAGAAAATCCTAAACACAATTATTGCGATTGAGCATAAATATTTGTACATGTTGACGAGATTGCGAGTGTACTAACGAATATGCCGGTCATCGGGTAAATCATGAATGACTCTTTTTGCAGAAACGTCATCATCGGCGGTAAAAATTTACTAAAGAGTAGCTTGCAGATTTAACTTTCGGCTTTGCGTCATCTCCAACATTATATATACGTCAAAAGGAAGTCAACCTAACGAAGTTAAAGCTAAATCCACCTAAGCTTTAATTCGAGAAAATAGAAGGCACAATTGTCAAAACTCGAACGAGAAGTCCATATCCATTTAGAAATAACTCTATAAGTTGTGCTTAATTAAAAGCTGATTAATACCTCTAAAACAATTTCATTTTCTGAAATCATCCGCTATCGATGTTTTGGATGTTTGCGTGGACATCACCCAGTTGGTTGAGGTTTAGATCTACCGAACGGTATTCTTGAAAGTATATAAAATTGCTTTGATATCAACATACAATTGTAATTGCTCGATAGTTTTAGGTTTTGACTTTGGAACTGTAACCAGGTTGAAAAGTTGAGCGTTCATAATTTACTAGTTTTGAAGAGGCTGAGAAGGAAAATTAATTTCTATCGATAAAAGTACTTTTGTTTGCAGTCTTTATTTTTAACAGATTTTTACGAATGCTTATTGTTTTTCCTCTATTGTTTACTGATTATTATCAAATATATTTTCTAAATTTAAATTTATATTAAATTTAAATTTTTCTGAGGTATAAATGGGAGTCAGACTGACAGATATTGACTAAAAATATACTTGATAACACATGAAATTCATTTGAATCCTCTCTCCCCGCTTGGCTCAATTTGCCTTTAAAGCCTTTCTCGTCTTATTGTTTTATTTCCTTTCTTTCTAGTTTTTTGATGAGAATGTTTTATTATCTTTTCTAATCCAGCCCTAGTCCCCTCTGTTACCTTTGTTGAGCTGTGTCTATGTGAAGCGATCTTCTGCCCTTTTGATTTTGCGTTTTTGCCAATAACGATCTCCTGATTTTCAGTGTGATTCTTCTTATCCAGTTCTGTTTTGCTAGAGGAACTGGTGAATTTTTGATTCATATTTTGAAAAAAGTGCTCTTTTACAACAAGAATCGGAAGATTTATCGCAGAAAATTCGAAAAAGAACATCTTTATGAAAATGGTAACTCAAAAATCCACCACCCTTATTAATTTACTTTTTTGTCAAGACATGATTGTGAAATTGAAGCCTCCACTCAAAGGGCAAATATTCCCACGGATTTCAACTTATTGATAAGGTTGAAAACTGGAAATTGATAAATTGCTAATTTTAACACGAAAATTCCCAGGTGTTCCTCTAAGCAAAATTTAGGATCTAGGTCAGTTGTTCAAATTGCAGTTAAAACCGGTGTGAATGCATTGGTGCGTTGAGCCTATGCGAAATGACCTTCAATCCTTTTGAGTGTGCGCTTCTGTCAACAAAGCCTTCGACGTTAACGATGGCGGTCTACTTACTGAGTTTCCCAATGCCCATGAAACTGTAAGGAGACTGTTTGGAAGGGTTCACAAGTATGTCTTGGACCTCTAGGGAGACGTCCTCCGGGAGACTAATGGAGGCGTAGAGATACATTGTCGCCTGCTTGGTTATGGCTCGCAATTTGAAAAAAAAGCTTTCCATCTGTGCTAACCAAAGTTGTGGAGATCTGGCAGAGTAAGGAGGAAAAGGAGACGAATACCAAAAATTCCCTTTGTTTTATGGTCTAGCAAATGCATTTATCCCTTTCTTATTTGTCCTTGTGATAAATCAGTTTTCATGTAAATTCAGAGGAAATTCTGATTATGTGAAGATAAGTGCAATTTCATCAAAAATGATTACAGAAAATAAACGAAATGTTCCATTTGTGTTCTTTTGTGTGTCCCTAAGCTTTTTCTTTATCAATAAAACTATAAAGACCAAACACACGTAAATACAGAGCACTTTCAATAAAAGCCATCTAAATATTTCAAAGAGGCATTTTTCCCACAATTGTGAATAGGATTCAAGTCTTACAAATTTTTTGAAGCAAGTATGAATCTAAAAACGGGTCAGTGGAGCCTTAGAAAAAAGTTACCTGCAAATCCTGCCTCAATGTAACAATTACGGTTTTTCAAAGTTGATTTGAAAACAGATCTCACGCAAACAACAGTTGAGTCACTTGATATTTACTTGATATGTCAATTCTTCAGATCCATTATCTGGAATCCTTCAGCACGATTGATCCCAAAAGCATCTCGACCTTATCAACACTTTCCATGGAATGCTCTGTCCTTAATGCGCATTCAGGAGATGTGATAATTGTGTATCTTAGTAAACAAAAAAACTGAAACTGTTGTTCAGTGTAGAGATTTTCACCAAAAAAGAAAGGGGAAATCTAATATTTGCGATATATGAAATAGCGTTTAGATCACTTTCGAGAGAACTATTCTCCATATTCACCACTGTTTGCCGGTTTGGTTCATTTGACTTCTTTACACCGAATTTTAAAGACGGCCTAAAATGAACCCATTAGAACGGCTAAAAAGATTCCAACATTCTGCCATTACCTGGCTCTTAAAAGGACCTTCGGATTTCTCAAACGATTCCTCGATTATCTGAGAACAAATTCGAGTAATTCATTTAACTTAATGGCACACGTAGAGAATTAAGCTTTTATATTAGTTAGTATTATAGATCATTGCGACTTTAGTGAAATTTTTGTCAAACACCATTTCAGAAAGCTCCAAGTAAATCTGTTGTGTTTATTTACGCTTAATTTCTTGACGAAGATGTATACCTGCAACACCTCAAAGATTGTGTTGAATTAAAGTTTCATTAGTGAATATATTGGAACTATTTATAATATTTAAAAGCACTAGGATCTGCAGTACGTAGATTATTGGGATTCTATTTTTACTTACTGTTTTGACAATATATTAAATTGAAACTACTATTATTATCGTACTAGCTTTCGTACTCGTGTCGTTTTCATTTGGTTCTCTCGAGTCTTGGCTTTTTAAGTCAGTCGGTCTCAGCAATAATCGATTCAATCTAACTCTCTGACCCTATTTTCAGGTACAGTGTTGAATGATTTCTCTGACTAAAATGAATAATGTCTAACTTTCTGATGAGCGAGACTTTCTTTCTGGGCTGTTACAGTTATCAAATAGACCAAACTATTTCACTTAAATGGTAATTGGATAACTGTTCACATTTCCCTCTGAATTCAGGCAGTTGCAGTTCCATCGTGTTCTTAATCCGATAAGTAACGGACGTAATGTCAAAAGTGCTGAAGCATTAGTACAATTGACACATTACCTTCTTATTAGCTGGAAAGTGGAATTGTTTGGTTAAATAATTATGTCAATTTGAAGACCATAAATGCAGGGCAAAGCCAATTTTGGTTTGAGTGTGTTGGCACATCCACAGCGCTGCCAAAACCTGTCTTTTCCCTACCATCTCGACTGATTGGAAGACATGGTACGTGAGTTAACTACTAAATGAATAATGATAACATCGCCCAGGGCAAATAACTAGTTCACCAACATACCTATTTTTATTCGTTTTATGCTACCAAATAGATTTCAATTAACCACATTGTGTTTTCCCTTTTCGCATCAAATAAATCCTATTCGTAAGGATTATTACTACACTGTTTCTTCAACAAATGATCTAGGAACAAATTACTTAAAACCTTCTAAATAGTTGAATATTGCAGTTCAGATACTCATATGAATGATTGAGGAGTTAAGTAATTTCACATTTATCGATTCTGATTTCAACTGTATAGAAGATTTAAATTAAATTTAAAAAAGGTTTCATACAATTAGCATTTTAGAAGGTTGAGGAATTGTAATGTTAACAATTAAATGAAAACATAGGAAGAATTCAGTAGTACATTGAAGCTATCTCAATGTTTGCAAAATAATTTTTTCTATCTAGAAGATGTTCCATACAAAATATATAAAAACGTTTTCTGGAAAAAATGTTTTTTGTAATGATCACCTTAATCACCAGGAATAGCTGAATAGAGGATTTTTAAGATACAAAGATCTAGACGAGAATTAAGGTACTCATATTTCCTTAGACTGTTGTTATAACTTTCATTTGAATTGAACATTTTTAAACATAAGCATTTGCTCACCATAGACTATGTAAAAATCTATGTAAAATCGCAAGAGATTAATTCGTTGACTTGAGTTAATGTGATGCAACAAAACAGCAATTTCTAGCACACAATTATTTACTGTTTTATCTGGAAGCGTTTACAGTGATTCCGACAAATGATTCCACCCCAGAGAGGTACTCGTCGTAACTACAAATGTATATTCAAAAGAAAAGCATGGAGTCGTATTAGCATTTTAAACAGCCACAGATGATAAACAGTTTAGAACGGGGGGAAACTGTAGATTTGATGGATTAGAAAATTGCATATATGCAAATTTTTGCAGTTCAAACACTATATATACCTTTGGTTAGGCTCCTTATGGAAAGCAATAGTTAAAGGGACGGAAGGATACGAGGATGTTCTTCGTTTTGGCTACAAAGAATAGAATATACTAACTAGGAGGAATAAAGGCAAAGTGGGAGAGGTGTCCACAACGTCCTACTGGCTTCGTTACAGCTGGTCCTTGTTGCTCTTAGTAGGTTACATAGCTGCATTAATTCTATTTGACTTCTGCATTTCAAGTGTTTCTGAAGTCCAGTCAGTCATCAGAACACGCCACTGGAAGTAGGTTAATGTCGTCTTCTTTGCATTTATGCCAGGTAAACAGATGTGTTGTTTAGTGAAGCAAATTATAAATTTTGCCATGGCGTGGTAGTATTAATTTCACCAGCGAACAAGAGCCTACATGGATATTGTTCAATCAGTAAGCATAAACATTAATTCTACTCAGCACTATTTAATTAATGTAGCCCAACTCGTTACGTTGAAGAAGCTTACATGAATAAAGCCAAAAAGAGCCCAAGAAAAAAGTCGAAAATGACGCCATGATATCAACAAATAAAAGGCTCTTGAAAATGATGGTGCAACCGTCTCTCTGTTTTGGGGCTTCGTATTTATTTCCTTATAATGAAAGCAAGTTAATGAGATCAGTTTAATGACTCAGGTAATTGGGCATTTGATTCAATAAATCTTTCCATTTCGTACAACAAGTTACATGAATATTGAAAACCGAATATTGCCATACGGAGTATTGCAGCTTGTAGATGTTTGAAATGTGGAATAGAAATATAATGGTAATGCAGCAAGTCATTTTTCGGAAATTTATTATCTAAAGTTCAATATCATAATATAGGAAAAACAGCCATATTTTCAGTCATTTAAAGATTCATTCATTCCAATTTTACTTAAAAACTATTTTAGAGCGTAAACTTATGAGGTCTACTGCAATAAAGAGTAACTTTGTTTAGTAAACAAACCAACCTGATTTGGTAAAATTTCTTTAATATTCTCTTTTCTGTAATAATTTAATATTCCGTCAATAAAATAAAATCGTAACCACTTAAAACTCATAATAAGGAAACATTGTTTCGCCTTTCAAATATATCAAACCTGGGGATGTGGTTGGTAAAGTGTAGGACATTCAAAATTACCAAGTGACTCGAGAGGAAAGTTACTCAGATTTGCTATTTGCACTACGAACATACGCGTGGCAAGACAAATGCACATTTGTCTCACATTTTGCCTTTTCAGTCTTCACGTAATATATCTTTTCGGTAAGCAAATATGATCAATGTTAAGAGAGGGATTTAATATCTGTTCCTAGATAAATTAGTCAATTGCTATACTTTTGAGTAAATACAACTGCGCTTCCTTTCAGAATGCATAAACGCATATCCTTGCTCAGATAAATATCATCCTTGCACTGCTTGGGAGGATCAATGCTGTTCTTGGCTTCGTTGTATTCCCTATAGAAGCTCATATCCATACTGCTTTTGTCAATGACCAAGTAGGTGTTTTGGAAGTGCTTTTGCTTCCTAATGCTTGACTGCGTTTTTAGTTAGAAGTCAGTTTTCGATTTCGATGAAATCTAATCGCCGATAATCCAGGATTGGATTTGGACCATTCCTTCTTTTGAATGAGCCACTTCAGGCCCCTATGCAAATCCGGAATTCGTCTTTGTATTAACTTCATGTTAAATTTTGCTCCTATATTTATAGTTCTATAGCAGATATAGCAGATATTACCCCTTAAGTGCATGTGCTCTGTCTATGAATATTGTTTGGACTAAATTAGTATTCCTAAAAACTGCCAGTGCCGGTTCGCTAAGTCTGATATATTGTGCTTCTATGATTTAAGATTGCACTCTCGAAGTTCAGATTGAACAAAGACATTTCTGAATACAAACATCTTGCCGCAAATCAGAATATGTCCAGGAAACAAAAAATAATAATCAGAAATGCAAAGGGTAATAAGCAATTTTAATCCATACGAAACACATTTATAATGCAAACGAATGCAACAATGTGTTGAGAAAGTTCACAGGCAGAATTTTCTTAAATGTTTAATTTTATATTTTATTAGAACATGTATCACACATTTAAATAAGCTATTAGATTTTCGGATGCAGTTAGCGTTCTCGAGAGCACACTCCTTTCAAATGAGCAAGAAAATAGCATGGTCTTGTTGGATGACATCGTGACTCAGCACATTATTGTGCGTGTCTTGAAGGCAATTCAAAGCACTAAAAATGCGCACGATCTAGAGGAACCCCTTGTTCTCTCCTTTAGCTAGGACCAGGCTTAAATTCTGTTTACTGGTGCAGACGAAACAATAAATGGCCCTCTGGAAGAGTACATGCGACATCGTTGATGGTAAACTTTCGATCAACAGAATAGCACGTGCTCATGTACTCGTTATTAGTTATGTGTATGAGGTGGTGGGTTCAAACGGATACATAGGTGCATATGTATGAAATGGGATAAAATTCTATAAGAGGGTACCGCTTGATAACCAGTTGGTTGGGTAACGGAGGATATTATCAGCCACGGCGTCTGTGGCCCACAACACCATGCACGAGCACAATGCATATGATTCTCGCTCATAGCACCCTGCAACTCAATTAAAGCAGTCGCAAGGTAGTGGTGCGTGCCCCCTAACCTCCCTCAGGAGATAGAGAGACCTTTACATCCTTGAACCTAGAGGCATTTCGGTATTCTGTCACCAAAACTTGACCTACTATCGGATCCATTCAGGTCGCAGTATGGTATCTTTACTCTACAATAACGTACTCTAGACCTTAGGGAATTTGACTTTATAGACCATTACCGGTACTACGTTTCCCGTACTCTCCTCGGAGTCGTAACCTCAGGGGCTGTTTTTTCTCGCATTTGAACTACAGCAATCTGTTACTCGGAGTCTTCTTAGGTGGTTAGAAGGGAAATTACCTTACTTTGCCTGAGTGTACGGTTTTTGCTTACTCTAATTCCTGCAAGTATTTTAGTATTTTTAACTTCCTGGTGTGGTTGAATAAGGAGATCTGTTGTAAGCTATCGGAGAAGACATAATAATCGCGCCACTGGTTTATATCTGGTTTCATTTTTTGGCGTTTAATTCAAAAGTATTGCCCAATAATTCTACTTAAGTTTTGAATCAAGGTTAATTGGTATTTATTCCTAATTTCACTAAAATTTCTTTTAGAGCTGTTTCCTGTGGACGAATGCTGCAGCCTGTTTCCTTGTCAATCCTAAGGAGAAGGGGCAGGGAATGTGTGATTTTTGCGAAAATTTGCCCTCCTTCTGCATTCATCACTTTCATGGCACCCTCGTCGGACGTGGACGTAATGGCTGTCTCAGTCTTGTAGAGATCAGGCGGCAACTAAAGTCCGGCAAGAGATTGAACTCGTCGATCAGGACTACACCGAGAAGAGAGAGACGTAGAGAAGGTAGAGATGTGATAAGCCATTTTGATTTTTTGATTTAATATAATTTTTTGAGGCAGAAAATGAAGCTATACTGAGAGATTTTGACTAGAATTTAAGGTTTTAACAGATGCACTCGTAAGATTAGATGCCATTTCAAAGAAAGGGTAAACGGTCTTGAAGATGAATTTTCAACATGTTCTAAGTGACCGGTTTCTTGTATAGAAGGCTAATATTGTAACCGCATTCGAGAGTCTTAAGCTTGGCTTTATTACTGCCTCCCTCAATTTGGTGTAGGTCTGCTCCTTGCTTCCTTGGAGGGGAAAGGGTCCCGTGATGTAGCTGATTGACAACGTGCTCTGGTAGCTTCTCTAAGACTACATCGAACTTTGCCATTTCAATCTTGAAGTTAGCTAGGCGGGATTGTGCTTCGGCGGGGCCACAACAACTTACTGCAAAGCTAAACAAAAAGGGCCTTAATTTACTTCTTCAAGTAAAAGGCAATCAAAAGGTTTAAAAATCATTTATCATTAAGTAAACTATAAAGATTATCCTTATGAACATCCACCCTAGAAAATTAGTGAATTATTAAATGTAACTGAAGACGGTAAGAAACATTCCTGAGCAGATGCAGGTACAGGTCCCAAGACACACAGAGGTCATAACCTTACAAGGTATGCAGACCATGTAGTGGAAAAAAACACTTGTTTCTCTATTTAAGCCAAGGAGTGTAGATAACATTACTTTTCAGCTTTCGGACGTGCTACTTATTTTGCTGAATGTTTTATCATTCTCACAATAAAATGCTTTGGTTTGGCAGAATGCACACCTTGTAAACTCACTTAATTAACTGATTTGTATTTTAATATGGGAGAAAACAAGTTATTTTTTCTTTTATTCCAGCTGGTTCTGTCCCAACCTTCAAAGAAATCAATGGTTTAGCTAGCAAAATAATCGCCAACGCTTTCAAAAGAATAGACCTTGGAGATAGACTGATAATTTCGCACTACCCAGAAAATGATGGTTGGCAATCAAGCTGCCAGAAAACGCATGATTTGAAATTGACGTACGTTTTTGAAACGTCAGTAAGTAGGATTGAACTAAAGGAATATATGGTGAATAAGTCTGATCTTTTATGACTCCATTGTATATTATCGACTAATTTTTTTATTAATAGTCCAGTGCTCACCGTTTGACAGATTGGAAAAGGCCTATTTTCTTGGAGAATCTACGTTTCGATACAGAATATACTCTGACAAGAAACAATGATTTAAAATTGGGAGAAACGCGTCACTATTGGGCTGAGAAATGTGATCTCCCCAGATGGGCCTATAATTCAAACTGCAGGAATTTATTTGACATGTTGAAAAGACAAATCGCAAACTTATAATTAATTGAATGAATAAAATGGTTATTGATTTCTGTGGTAGTCCTTTGCTTTTTCAAGGCATTTATTTAATTTATCGCCTCAGTCTTTAATTGCTATACCACGACTGCTGCCAGGCAATTTTCGTGAAGCCATCAGCAGGAAATTAGCAAATAAATTATCAAAATCATTTCCAATAAGCTAAAATGATATTTTTGCGAGTGGTATGAGTTGTGCATTTTGGGCGTTGGTGTTTCGGCGATCATTATTAGTGCGATCCCTCGCTTCCAAATCCTCCATTGCACTTCATTGCAATGCTCCTGCTTATCATATACTTAAAGAGCTTTCTAATATTTAAACTATGACTGTTGGCTTTATAACGAACCGCAAGAAATGTTGCTTAGCTCTAATGCTAATTTCCAATAGTTTCTCACTAATATCGTCAAGCGATTGTTTCCCACAAAGTTCCTTAATCACATGCGTTTTTTCTTCGATAGTTACTCCAAATATGCAGTTGTAAACAGTTTTAGGCAGCTAAGGTTCTTTTACAAATTCCTTCAAGGCATTTCAACCGCGACTTCCAAAATCTTAAGCTTTCTAATTCTGAACTAGGTTAATTGTGACAGTATTAAAGAAACAATATACTTGCCAACACTCAGACTCTTATGAATATACGCAAATTAATAATGGTGCACTTCATAAATCGGCATGTGTAACAAAATTATGCAGATTCACAAATGCAAGTTTGCAAGTGTGTCGCATTCATTCGAAAATCAATTGTAATTTAGGTATAAACGCTAAGGATCCACGCTTTTTAGCTATTGGCATTTGATAGCACATCGAAGCTTGGAAGCAGATCGCTCAATCGCTGACGTAGAGGAATCGAAAGATTTGATAACCTTGGATTACTGTGAGAACATCTGCTTGGCAATAACTTAAACCAAATTACAAAATTACTGCAATAGTATATCATTAAAGATGTCTCTAAACTGAATTCAATCTCGTAGACGCAAATCAAAGTAAAAATAACAAACGTTTGAGGTGGTAACCTTATGGAAAATGTTTAGTTATGCACATCATCGCAATCTACGGTTTTTGAAAGACGGATTAATGTTAGCTTTAATAGCCCTACACATCATTGATGATTGATTAATCAACCAACATGTACTCTATCGCATTTCGGGGGAACTTTGGATCCGCAGGGACTCCACCCGATCAACTGCATGGCGTCCTTGAGATTGCATGGAGTCCTTGAATTTTATCCAAGTCACCGGTCTCGGGTGTTGTCGAATAAGCCAGTAAATATGCACAAGATGCCGCACACAAATTACCCCCCAAATGCTCTTACCAATAATTAAACGTGAAAAAAGTGTTATCAAATATTGTAATATTTTTGAAATTTTGGATTCCTTTTAGAGAAATGCATGTATAATTTTTTGAGACTAGAATTCAGAGGCTACATAGGATAACTGATGTTCTTAACTATTCACATTAGAGAGCAAATTAATGAGGTCAGCTGTCAATCAGCCAGATAAAGTGATGAATTCCAGCAACAACTGCCGACTCCACCGTGTCTCGTTCCAAACTTCATTTGGGTGGGCAAGGACCTTTCTGAGTTATGCACAGGTAATTAGTCTGTTATATAGTCAATGGCTCCTTAATTAGATCTATTATCAGTTATCATACGATGAGCTAGTTATGTATAACTAGGCCGCACATACAAATGCTTACTTCATACATGGAATAATACCTAAGCTTGAAAACCTTCTAGATTATTGGATATCGCAGTAGTTTAGGAAATATTAGCTTCATTCTAGATAAAGGCCCACGAACCCATTTCAAAGTACCAATTCGATAAAAGCAATTTCGATAACGGATGATGCTGATTTAAAAATAAATCGAGATGTGCTTGGTGCAATACTTTATGAGGAATTAGCTTTTACGATTACAGTAAATAAAATAACGTATACGGCACACGATTCATATGTACTACTTGAAGTTTACCATGAAAAACACCTACTCGAAAAATATCATCAACTGGAGTTCCGCCAACTTTTGCACTCATGCTAGTGCTCCCACAGTTGACAATTTTGCATACCTCAAAAAGCCTATTCAGTATCTGTACACAATTTAATTTTGACGCTGAAATCGGAATTTCAAATTATCTATTGCTGTGTTTGCAATTATTGCCTCAAAGACGGATTGAAACAGATATACAATAGACAGAACTTTGCTTGTATAATTGTACTTTAAAGAGCATAGTTTGAGAGCGTGGGCAACATGTTTGCGTAAGACAGATCTACTTAGTAGACTCAAAAATAATAAAGATTTGTAATTAAGGCGGGGAAAGTGATTTTGTTACCTCGTATGCGCATACATTTTCACCGCTACTCGATGTTTTTGCCATAACTCACAAAAACGTTTGCACATGCACCTTCTCATCTTGGGCTTATTAATAAAATAAAACAGTATTAGGCTACCTCTTTAGTCTTGGTCTAATTAATTTCCTTGACAATTTGGAAAAAAACCCTCAAGCACATAGGATGAATATACTTTATCCAGAGAGCTAGTTTGATCATAACAAGTAAATACTGATGAAAGCTAAATTTGGTTTAGATCTACATTGTCAAGCCAGTTGAAAATTTAGAAATTGGAATCTTTGAAGGAAGTTGGGTGGAGAAATTGAAATAAAGTGGCCCAATCTGCTGAAGCGATAATTTTGCAAAATGGAATAGAAAATTCTTTTTCAGAAAAGTATAACCTAAATTGGCATACGAGCACTCCAATTTTTTGCTAAACACCAAAATTTATTCAGTAGAGTCATTTTAAGCTTTATGAACTGCAGGCAAGGCCTAAATGAATATGCAGAACCAATTTGACAAACTAAATGAAACAGAAGCCACAGGGAAGCCATCAATTCGAGCTTATTATGCTATTGTGAAGCACAGTACGTGTTAGGCCGTCAAAGGACGGACATCACCGTAACCCGAACCCCAATGATTAAGCAAGCTTTTATTACCGATTGTGTCAACGAAGATTATTTGGATAAACTAGCAACTCCTTTTTGGAAATATCTAAATATTATTTTTCGCAATCTGGTGTGAAATCTGTGCTACGTTCATTGTACCTGAATCCAATTCAACTCACTCACACCATCTCTCCCCTTTTTCAGTTCACAAACTGGGAGAATATGTGACATTGTTGTATTTCATTTTGCATCATGCATAAAACGGTATGCAGACTTTGATGCAAAATTAAGATTAAAGTGACTGCATGTGTCAATTCTATCAAAGCATTTGGTTTGTCAAATATCCGTCAGCTAAAAATGACATCCAGGCCTTATTTCCAACTCTCAAATCGACTTTGGAGCAGTGAACTCCATTGCTATTCCAATAGAGCCCAGATAGAGGAATATGTCTCGTGAAGTGCCTAATCAACCGTTATTCGCAAACACTTAACATGGTTTCCACCAACTTGTATGTAAGGCTGAGAGACATGATAGCTAACTTATGTTTGCAATTTGTTTAGTTGTATTGGAACACAGTTATTCTATAATATGATATTTTATAAAAAAGCTTCCAAGGCGAAAATATGTATCACTAATGTTGACTTGGTAATTTTAAGCGGTGATCGGTATTTCCACTTGAATTTGTATAAAGTGGCTGGCGGTACTTACAGTTCTGTGCAGTAGGCATTGTGGAATATTTTGTTTTAACGCAAACTGTCTAGGCGTCAGTAAATGATTGCGATACAGCACCAAATTACACTAGATTTGTGGTACAATCCTTTCATGAAATGCAGGCAAGCCTAGGAATGTTTACGTGGTTTTCAAACAAAAAGTTCTCATTTTATTAAAAACTCGAGTAATTTATTAACTGCAAA
This sequence comes from Anomotaenia brevis, assembly GCA_030710315.1. Taxonomy (NCBI): domain Eukaryota; kingdom Metazoa; phylum Platyhelminthes; class Cestoda; order Cyclophyllidea; family Dilepididae; genus Anomotaenia; species Anomotaenia brevis. Next base: position 19,796 of record JAUOZQ010000394.1, read on the forward strand.
AGCATCTTCTACAAAATTTATAAATCATGTCAATCTCGTCGACAAGCTGATTATATCTTGCAAAGTGCTGTGATTCGGTACGCTGAGATGTGAATCGTGCAGCATTCTGGGATATAGCAAGCGAACATGTCATTTATTGAATAAATTAGCCTTTGATATGCAATTTCGGCTGCAAGGTGCTTGCTTATGATGGATTTGCTTTCAGAAATGTTTTTTGGCCTTCTATATCACAAACCGGTCATTTAGAACCTGTTGAAAAATACGAACTTCAAGTCCGTCTTACCTCTTTTCCGAAATGGAATCTAATCTTACGAGTTCATTTGTTGAAACACCATTTAAGTTAATTTTAAATTCTAATCAAAATCTGTCAGTCTAACCCACTTTTATGCAACATGTAGTATTAAAGGGAATCCATTTGAAAAAAACCATTACGCCATAAACACATCAAAGCAGACTTCTCCCAAACATTTGTTTGACAGCAACTAAGCTTCTCATGCTCAGCAAATTCTTTGCAAGCCTAAATGAGACTGAAACTAATTTTTCGCAATTCAATCTTAGTTATTCTAAACGAAGCGCATAGTCATTATTGAGAGTCCGATAGCCTTGAACAAACAACTTTCCCGCTTGTTGCCTCCACAGATAAAGAGCAGCAGGAGTGAAGCTCTAATTAATTTTCCGGTTTTAATGAGTATTCACTGTACTGATCGGCTTAAGCTTCATGACTCTGCCCTGTCATCAAATGAAACCTGCATACTCCTTATTGAGTTTATGCAGCTGTGAATGTGTTATGCTTAGATCTTGTGGATTAATAAGGCCAGAAATTTATCATTTGGAAAGGAATTTTCAGGATTACTGCCAGCCATGAAATACCAGGCACATGCAAAACTGCCCGTCTGACCTCCGGGGGGGAGGAACGTGACCTCCTCAATGGATGGGATCGTGCGACTGAGCAGGTGAGCATGAGACCATGACAAACACTACAAATCGAAGCTGAATTAACTAAAATAATTGCACTACGTTTCCCGTACTCTCCTCGGATTCGCAACCTGTCCCACCACCTCAGGGCTCTTTCTTCTCACACTTGAACTACAGCAAAAGCCCATTGTCGAAAGTTTCTTTCTGTTACTCAGAGTCTTCTTAGGAGTTAAAATGTAAATAACCGTACTTTGCATGAGTGTATGGTTTTTGCTTACTCTAAATCCTGCAAGTATATCAGTTGTTAATCTTCCTTCTGTTTTTGAATATTAAGTTGTTTTAATAGTTATCAGAAGATTTATGACCATCTCGTCACTAGTTTTATCTTGTTTCATTTTGAGGTTTAGTTGTAAAGTATTGCCTAATGATTCTACTTGATAGTTGAATCAGGGTTAATTGGTCGGTTTTCCTTATTTAACTAACATTGCACTGTCTCTCTGTGGACGAATGCTGCAATCTGCTTCCTTGTCAATCTTAAGGAGAAGGGGCGGGGAGGTGTGTGAATTTTGGAAAATTTCCTCTCCTTCTGCCCTCAGCACTTCTATTGTACCCAAGTCGGAAGTGGATGTGATGGCAAACTAAGTCTTGTAGAGGTCAATCCGTAGCTAATGTCCGGGAAAAGGTTGAATTCGTTTACAGTTAAAATTGTGGATACTCATTTTGTAAAGATTTCTCTTTCACATAAAAAAGATATCTGAAATACACGAACTTGCTAGGAAGTCAACTGGAAAACTGGACGATTCATAGGATACCTACATTCGACTGAAGTAATAAAATGATGATCCCAGGGCATTGCACATGGTCAAAAGAGCCTCATTTCGGCTTCTCAGACCTGCATTTCTGCTTGCTTACTTGCTTTAGATTCAAGTAAGTAAGTACAATTTGGGTGTCCCAAAGTCATATAAAGTTTATCAATTACTAAATTTCTTGAAATTAGTTTAATCAAGTTTTGCAAAATTGATCTGATAGATGTAATGTGAGATCAGTTTCTGTCTTATTCCTCACTGAGTGCAAGGAAAATGAGAATATAATATATGCAGCCACTGCGAAATACAATTCTACTAGCAATTGCAATCTTTGCAAATAGTACAGTCTGAATGAATCCCAAAGACGTTCAATATCACAGGGTGGTAGTAACTGCTTAAATAGGGCTCCTTTCCGAGGTCTAATGAAGAAACGAATTCAATAATGCAATGTAATCAATAAGAAAGGCCTTATTTGTACTGAAACAAACTGAAGATTGTGACAAAGATGAGTTATACTTGAGACGAATGCCAAAAAGAAGTTCTGAGGTTTTTTGGACGGTAGACGTTGCAGAATACCATGCAACATTTGATGCTGATTAGGGATTTTCGAAAACTATACCAACCTGAGACTCAGAGAGTTGGTTATTCTGTTAAAACCTGTCGTGACGCATGGGAATGCAGCTATTCAGACCGTCTCTGAATGCACTCATAAACTCGACTGCTTTTCTGAATGGGAAATTGGCTGGCAATACGACTAGATCGCTGGTACACTCATCCACACAAACGAAGTTAACTTTTCGATTTTAAATCCACTGTTAAAATCGAATGTTGCTCGCAGTAGCAATCCCGAGATATTCACTTTCGCCGAGTGGAAGCGAAGCTGAACTGTCGTCATTGTCTGAAATGTATGATCAGTTTGTAGAAGAACTTACAACACGGAACTTGACTTGGGGCATTGAAATATTGCGAGCGAAATTATCATCTTCCACTGTCGAGCGGAAGCATTTTGTAACCCAGGAGCCCTTAAATAAACTCAGGGACTTGAAATTTGTCGCTTCCGTAGAAATGTCCTTCAGTGCACTGTGCATCGCAGCACTTGCTTCATTTTCCATGTTCGTGTCTCCATCGTTTGCCTCATAAACTAAATCTGAATTGGACTTCTAGAAGAAAGGGACTTACCAATATTAAAAATCTGTGCTGAAAGCCAGTAGAATAAGGAAGAGTTTTCAGTCATTTACAACTTATGAGTGAATGATTAAGAGATTGTCTTTGGTTTGAGGCCTTGTATACTGCTGTTCACTGTTTACGCGAACTTGCAAGAATGCGGTTTTATATTGTGAGTCACATATATTTCTACAAAAAAAGGATTTTCATTATTTTGGTAGCTTAGATGACATACAAGAGTCAGTGAAGTACGCAAACTGTAAAAATGACCACTCTACACATTCTGATTTATCGAATCCTCATGATGGATAGATCCCCAACTACCCATCTTAGAGAAAACTTTAGCTTAGCTTCACACCACATGAACATTAAAACTGGGCAGAACCTGCCTCAGAGTAATAAAGGAATGAAATCAATGTTTTCTAACAATGTGATCCAAGTATTTTAAAGGAGTGCAGTGTGCCACATTACCTGACCCTTACAAACCTTAGTGTAAACATTTTCTCTATATTTCGAAAATGAAAGTAGATCATGTTATACCTCTTGATCAATCCTGCATATCTAATCTTATTTCTTTCAGCAAATGTGATCATGAGATCCTTTCGATCCTTTGTCCATCAAGCATATCAGTCCTACAGATGGCCTGACTTGTTTTCATTCACTCAAACAGAGTAACGAAAGCACCACATCTAATGGCAAATGTTAACATTTATAAATCAAATTTACGCTAAAAGATGCTTCAACTGCGAAAGATAAATTACTGTATCGTGAATTAACTGTTTAGTTCAAGCGTTACCTAGTGCAATTAGGTATACGCCAAAATTACCGTGGTTGGAAGTTGAATGCCTCATGAAAATATCACAAGTATCTCCTCACACGTTGGCACATGAAATATTTATATAAAATGTGGTATATATCCAACAAATTTTAATAATTTTACACTTACACTTCCTTATTGACATTGAATTTTTTTCCATGAAAGGTGAAAAAATGGTAATTAATAAACCATACGTTTTGTATAGTTTTAAAATGAAATAATTCAGAGAGAACACATGAAGTGTCATCTTATTATAACTGAGTAGTCACAACTCTCCTCAATTTAATCATTCATCTTTGAAACGAGTATAAACTCACTAATGAGTGTGGGACACGGATTTATTAGAGAAGGACTAAATGTAGCTTATATAGTGCTTCATGGCGTTTTCATCGGGTCTGTCTAATCAGTCACCCTTAGGTCCGCCTCGAAACATCATGGCGGTATCCAGGAGAAACGTGGCATTTTTATTCAGGCAGCCTTGGTAGTTATTTTGGCATCAGTGTCTAGCAACTGCATTCATATTGTTCAGTGATATTATTAAAGAAAGCCCAGCTAATGTCAGTTGAATTTTTTATATACAATTATGACTTACCTTCAGAAAACTAGAATGCAAATTCGTTTGAACAAACGCTGTCATCCTAATAGAAAACCAAGTCTTGATATCCACTAATACGCATTTACTTTTCCTAATGCCAAATCGAAACCCGTTTCTTAAGCAACTGCTCCTCCAAATTAAAAAAAAAGGAAACATAATGGATTTTACCTTTTCCGGAGGTACCGAATATATGCAAAGATATATGATTTGCTTCAAGTGTTAATCCCCAAATGCAATAAGATAGATATTGAAGTTGAAAATAAATGATAGAAAACTCACATTATGGTAGAGATGAATATATATTTCTAAATAGTTATTCGTTTTGGCAATAAAGACAGGAGTAAAAATGTGGTCACTGCTGAAGAAATATCCCTGATTTCTATAAAACCTGAACCAAACTGCGTCTAGATAAAAAAATTGTAGTGCATTTCTACTTGTGTATTCGTTCTTTTTTTCGAAAATGCATTTCTTAGAAGTTAAAGGAGGATCTTGGGATCAATAGTATAGTTTTTCAATAAATAAAAGCTTTTTTCGGGAATTATGCACTCAATAAGGACCATCACTACTACTCATAGTACCCTCCTATACACCAAGCTGTCCCATCATAGTCCTCAAAAATCATACGATGCGAAAAAAGTAAATTAGATATTGGAGAACATCTTACTTGAGCATCAACATTCAAATTATCTTCCAAGATTGGGAGCACTTAGGCCCTAGATAGATAATATTACCGCAACAATGTTGCATGCTTATTTGTCCCCAAAATCAAACATCTGCTACAGCTTAATACACTTCTTTCATGACTAAATGGTGCCTAATATTAAGCCTCCTCACATCTCAATGAATCGTAATGCACATTCAGAATACTTCTCAAAATAAATGCTGTTTAAAGAAAGATACACTATCGGAAGCTTTATGATGTCATTTCAAGACTATAACAAATTGATTTTTGATATCCCAATTATCAAATTAAGTGCCAACAACGTTTGCGTAGTCCATTTTCATTGCAGAGGCTATATGGGGATGTGGCAGACAATTTTCGCAAATTCATTTAAGCTACTTTACGTATTAGCTCCGCTTAGCTACTGATAGAATCCGCGATGGATACTATAGGCGTTTGCTTTAACTAATGTCTATTTGTAGGCAAACCCGTTCACTTTAATTAGCCCCTCTTAAGAGAATGTTCTTTTCCGTATTTATACACTCGAAATTCGAGAAAAAAGCTTTAGAAATCTTAAAGGACGCTGACAGTCGCATTGATCGCTTCAATTTTCTGAATCAAACTCAACGGTGTGTTTCAGAACAATTCGCAGACAACTACGTTTTGCTACTCCCACATTTCGAACTCACATTTCGACATTGCTTTGGTAAATAAAATATAATACACCTATTCATATTTACATAAATCTTATAGAGTTCCATAATTAAGTAGTCAGCACAACAACTCAAACCTTGTTAGCTAATGGAGGAGAGGAGTAAGTATTCCTAATACTCCCTTTATACTTGCTTTATACAAAATACGATGTTGCCTAAAGTGGTGGCTGGATGTGATTTGCTTATTAAAGAGCTCTTGCGTGTTCCTATAAATGTGGCAAAATGGTCGTCCAAACGTAAGTTGCAATTGTACACTTCTAGCATACATGCGACAAAAAAAGGACAAGAAAACTTATTGGCATGCTATAGGCCACAATTTAGAATCTCGAGCCTATTTAGGATACGTATATATAATGATATATATAGTTTTATCAAGGACGAAATTATGCTACTTTAAGTCGGCAAAAGCTATTCACTCAACAAATATTTAGTTATATTGAAGCTGTTTTACGATTTACTGAAATCACATTCAGTAGCATAAATTGATGACTCAATGTAATAGTTAAATGGATTTATTTCTAAAGATTGTGGAATCGGAAATAGCTGGATATATTAAATAAACATTTTGACAAATGTAATGGAATTCACAATTATCATATCATTGGCCAATATTTAGAGTAATGTTTACAACAGCATTACATTTTCTTGATATGGCTGCCTGAGAAGCTGAAAATATCCTAAACCAGAATACAGTTTCTATAACATTATTCTAAATGAAATTAATGGATAAATATTGATTTGAGAGTTCTTTTTACCTCTAGATGAACATAAAGTGGTTATCACTTTAAAGGACTTCCAAATACGTTCCAGGTAAGATAAGACCCAAGATGGAAGTATAAACTTGTATTAGGAGATACGGACTAGCACAGGACAGCTGAGGAGTTGACAGCACGCCGTCGTACGGCGGCGTGTGTACTCATTCTCGTTACAGGATACAAAGAGCCACTAAGCGATTATTGATTGGCTCATGCCGATAGCGTCCTGTCCTTGAACGAGTATGCACGTATGTGCAGCGCATAAAGCGCTACATACGCCCCCCCCCCGTTTGAAGCCGTAGTCATCTTTGATGACGGAGGGGGAGTCACAGAATTGGATTAATCACGAGGTGTCCGGTAGCTAGTTTTGGAACGGCTTTGTGTGATATCGATTGAATTGTTTGGGAGACGAGAGTAGACAAGAGTACGTAGAATGGTGAGACTGGGCCGAAAAAGTTGGTAATTACACAGGAATATCCGGGTTTGTGCTTTGTATAAGCAACGAAATGACGTCCATCCGGCGTGTGCCGTGTTGGTGAACTGGTTGATGAGGCTAGTGTCCGATGATCTAATTGAGTTGCTGTTGAGTGTGAGTATTGCAGATCTGTGAGAAGTTTTAGTCTTGTTGCTGACAATCCTTGATTGAAGTGCAGTTGGGAGTGGCACTTTAGGGTTAGAAGACAGTCTACGTGGGATTGTACCCGTGTCTTAACCTTGAGCCAGTAGTGAGCTGTCGTTGAGTGTGGGTATCGCAGATCTGTAAGTAGGCCAGTTGTCGTACGGCGGTGTGCTGTCAACACCTCAGCTGTCCTGTGCTAGTCCGTTAATCCTAATAAAGGTTTACACTTCCATCCTGGGTCTTCTCTTACCTGGAACGTATTTGGAAGTCTTTAAAGTGACAACCACTTTAAACATAATCGACAAGCAGATCATGCATGGCGATGTTGCAAGAGTAGACTGCATTTATTTTAGTGACCTCACACGACGAGTAAACAGTTGTTTCCGGTATTGGATGAGTCCACGCTTCGACAGAAATATTCGTCTCAATCTTCCTCCTTTGGGCTAAAGTGTTAACTACACTTTCTTCAACTAGTTTTTAATGCTCACTCCTTTATTATCTGCCCCTTGAAATGAGTTTAATAAATGTGGTTATTTTAAGAGCAATAACCAAGTGAATATTATTAACTTACTGACTGCATGGAACACAATGGCAAATAAAACTAAGACCACCAGAGACATCTCAGTTCACCTCTTAAATTCTCTTCTTGAAACCTGGTAGGCGTGAGAGGTACATATATGCTTGACCTAAAGGATGCATGTCTAGAATTTACTGCTTAATTCAGATGCCACCTAGGTAATGGAAACTTGAACTATTCAATGAAACCTGAGGAGTAGCCTAAAGACATGTGGGATTGTTTTAGTCTGTTTTCTTGAATCATTTTTTTGCCTCTGCTGACAAAAAAGTGTTTGAGTTTACAAGTACATTTTCATCCTTTGCAGGTTAAATGCAGGTCATGTACTGTTCCTCCATGGTGATGTATATTTTAGGTCTGTCGAAATTTATTTAAGCTTGAGAGCAAAAATTACGTTTTTTTCCAAATGCACAAATAATCGTCATATATATTTTATTTTACAATTTATTGAATTCCATTTTCATCTTGCCAAACGAGTTGGCAACTATAAGACCTTACACTCAAATGTTTAATGGGTTCATGGGCAGCAAAAAATACAGCACAACTTGTTCAGTTGTATCTAAAAAATATCATTTTTGAATCTTATTAAAGGCATCTTTCGCGTATGACTGCCACCATCACAGCAAATTGAAAAACTCTTGTTTAACTTAATGGTCGTTTTCAAGCTACTATATCTTCAAGAAGCAAGCCACGCAACTCCAGCAAATTAAAACTAATAATTTCAACTATTAATCTGGTGAAAATTTATTTTCTAAGCTCATAATCGACAAAACTTTCTAATTTTTGATTGTGTTGCGTATTCATCCAAGGGAACTGGGTTTTGAATCTGTAGCATTTGTCCTGGTCTCGTGCTCACCTGATCAGTCGCATGATTCCATTGAGAAGGTCAAGTTCAGCCCCAGAGGTTAGACAGGGAGTTTTGCATGTGCCTGGTATTGGGTGCCATGGTTTCATTAGAAACAATTTATTGAAATAAAAACTTTCCCTTGTTGATAACTTTCACCACAATTCCGAAAAAAATTAAACAACTGGGAATTTATATTATTCTCTCTAGATTATGTATCTTTCAAACCTGCGTATTTACTCTGAATGTTTGGTACCAAATCAAGGTACCTCGGTAGGAAATTATATATTATTTTTAAAAGAATTAACTAAATTTTCATGGTTCTCATCATATGCTCATCAATTACTAAGGCCAAGAGACACAAAATTTTCAACCGTAACAAATATGCCAACTCCAGACATAGGGTTCAGTGTCTGGGGTCATCTTTGAACACATAAAATTACAACACGCCATGACAAATTCCGTGGAGTTTGCTTTTAATACAATTTGGTTCAGTATCAGAAATAAGCAGTCTTCATACATTAATGGCTCTATCAGTAGAGTTGACATTTCAGTTGACACGATGCCGTAGACATTCAAGATCTTTGCTAGTGAACGATGGCTTCCCAAACCAACTTGCTGCAAACATCATCGATCTGTTGAAGCCATGAGCGCTGGTACGATGGGATTGATGCATGATCATAGAAGGACCGTTACCTGACTCGCATTAATGATTTGTCAACGACGAAGCTTCGGCTATTGCCCCGTCTGGGACAACCGCATTAATAAATGAGGTGGCAATGACAAAGTCACTTTAGTTTTAGGTCACGGGATTTAACAAGCTTGTTAAAGCCTGAGAAGTTTTACATTTTATCGTAGACTTACCATCAATCAATAAAATTTCAACTTTGGATTCCATGTTTGAACAAATGTTTTCAGAATAGTGTTTAGAGTGTTTAGTCAGTTATAACACTTTTTCACTTTGAAAACTGTAGATGTATTTTTACAAACAACATATTTTCGTATTCGTTATTTGTGTTTATTGCATCATGCGACTAAGCTTATATTATACTTTGGATGTTAAGATGGAATGTGGAAGAAATTAATCACGAAGACTTCATGAAATACTTTTTATTTAAGTAGACCATTGCAATTAAAAGCACTTTATTCACAAAACTAGTTCTAATCGTTTGCTAGTGATCGCAACTTCTATGAACTCATTCAGTTTATTGTTATTGATGGCAGTTTCGTCGCATAAATTATTATTCACCTGAGCGCATTATGCAAGATGTTTAAATCGTGGCTTGAAACGGGAGCAAACTGGTATGAACCAGAATGAACTTTTACCCAAAAGTTAAAGTCAGCAGTCTTTCTACAGAAATAAAACCTAAATTCAGATCGTATTTTTTTCCAAAATGTGTTTGAAACTAAGTGTAGAAAAGCTGATGATTCGTTAATGCAATATAAATGTATGTCTGCAGATCCAACTAAGATGTCAGATTTGCATCAAGTTATGCAGTACTGTGGTTTTATATTTAACCTAATACATTATTACATGGATTAATTGATTAGAAGATAAATTGTGGGGTGTAAGTAATGATACAATTCAAATGCAAGGCCAATGTTGACCTAACTTGGTTATAAATTCGTTGCTTAGCTGTTATTGCCGAATGAACGGGTGGATTTGGCCCAAGTCAAAGCCTTTGACTTGGTGAAAATTTCTAAGTTCGAAAACGTTTGAGCACTGATAACTTTATTCGTTTGAACTGTGTTATTCAGATTGGGAATAAGATCTTCCATTTCTAAGTAAACAACATTTCACTGTTCGACGGTAGAAGAACAGGTCTAAAAGCAGAAGACACCTTCAAACGACTATAAAACTAAATGTGAGCTCTTTCTGAATGGGTTTGCAGTCTTAAACATGTCGATAAAAAGAGTAGCAGATGGACGTCAGTAGTGAAAAATTAGCTGAATCAGGGTAAGTAAAAGGTGTGACTGATCTTCAACACCCTTTATCTCAAACGAGAGAATGTTTATTGACCCAACGTGAAACCCCTTTGACCCTGTTTTCATTAAAACCACATTGAAGTGCTTCCGGTGAGGGGACCTTATCTTATACATATGGAATGGGGATTTGGCGGCGAGATGGTAATAATTAATAGTCTAGAATATTCGTGAAACTCCATGAACTCTTTCAAAAATTAGCAACAGGTGCCCGTAAACTTCCAAGCATGGGTAAATATGATGTACACATTTGTCATAAGAATGACCTTAATTCGTATTGAATTTGATGTTTACGCGAATTTGATTAAGTGGATCATTAAGAACACATATTTTCCATAACAAACAACACGTGTATGTGCAACAAACACCTCACAAGCCAAAATAGACCCCTCTAAATGTGTTATCTATAAGCAAATGAACTTCAAAAACACCCATTAGTTCAACAAACACAGAAGTACTTCGATGACACAAGGTGATAATACTTAATGTGATAGACAAGTATTGCAAACACTAGCAATCTAAACTCTCAAAAATTCTGCCGTTGAATTATCGTTGCTCATGTTTAATAAAACACTATTTCGTGTACAAATACTTAGCAATAGCAAACAAACAGTTTATTCAGCAAAACCCTACCAATATTCCGACGTTAACGAACTAAACCCCAATTACAATGCTAAAAATTTTCAAGACCTAACCCTTCCACGAAGCCGGAAGTAAAAAAGTACTTGTTCAAACTAAATTCCATATTTTGGGAGTGTCTCGTAAGTAGTAACACCGACGAAAAGTACGTGAAACCTAGCTTCACAGGTGCTTCTTCATGTATTCAATGAGGATTTCAAGGGGACGCTTCTGCCAAGCATGCATGATTTCGGCCGGGGTGGAGCCCTGGTCCGATTCCAGACGATTCACCAGGGTGACGCACATTACAGCAGCTAAGTGCAATATAACCAGGCTTCTAGTTAGGGCGGTTGGTAGGCAGACAAAACCATCAACCACGAATGCTACCTCTGATGTTGAGGCGCTGGCAGAAGGCAGCAAAGCCTAGAGACTCCATCTCGATGTTGCGAACACCAAGCTCGTGGGCTTTGCACAGGAAGTTCATCTTGTCTTCCTCTGTGAAGTCACAGATAGCGCCATCCAGACGTCCTTGTTTTAGGAAAGTTAGCGAAATTGTGTTTCAACACCGTTATATTGCCACGGTAAAGCTGACATGGCACCATGTTTACCTTCATAAAAGTCGTCGGCACTCATGGTAATACCAGGCATAACAGTGAAATCCGGACTCATCATTTCTGCTGTGCAGATGAGTTCATTGACCATGTCGCTATCAAGCTCAGCAGGGCGAGTCACAACCTCTCCCATGATTTTCTAGTAATGAGATAGAGTGGTTAAACCTAGATTCAGTAAGGCTCAAATGCATTCATGAGTGAAACGAACCAGTTGGAAGCATTGGTTGAAAGCGCAGTCCATGCAGCTGGTGGTGATTACAACAGAGCCAGGGGGAAGACCAATACCACCACAAGTTCCAAGACGCACGAAGCGCACATCTTCAGCACCAGCGTGGTTGAGCAACTTGGCCACTTCGTGTAGCATGATCGACATGGATGGTACGCCCATACCGTGCTGAAAACCACGGGTAGGTTGTTGAAATTCACACTGACTCACAGTTTAGATTAAAAGTACGCTGCTCTTACCGACACGCAGAGGATGGGACCGACCTTGTACATTACAAATCTGTCGGTTGCGCTTGCAATATTCACGAGCCCAGTACCAGAGGGAAGCTCAATTTTGAACTCCTTAAGAAGAATTTGAGCAATTTTCTCCATTCGAGTGGCACTACCACCAGTAATAACAAACTTTACATCACCGAAGCCCTTCTTCAGATCCGTCGTTTCAGTGGAGAGACCAAGGTGGTAGAGCACATCCACTGGCACAGTCACGACATGAGGGTTGCTAATCTCAACTTTATTTGGCATGATTTACGTAAGGCTGAATGATAAATATACATTAATCAATAAAATGCTAAAATTTAGATACTGATAGTTGGCGTAAACAGCTCCAAAACCACAAAACCCACTCTAGAGAACAAACCAAACGCCTGACCTAGGACTTCGAATTCGTGCCCCATACACAAGCATGGATTGTGAATTGTTTAAACAAAAAATGTACGATGAATTATTGGATCTATATAAAAAATAATTTTATTTACAAAGTTTTTGAAATAATAATCAAGAGTAGAAAGTACGTAAACCAAATTCGTCGACTCAGTCAAATGTAAAAATACCATTAAGGATCAATATATCTTAAAGTAAATACAGATTTTCATCTTGCTGTCATTCATAGTCGTTAATGAAGTCTGCGCACTATTCCATCTTAGCTTCTACTGTAGTTATTAACAGTTTTTGGGATCTTTTTAATGTCAGTCTCCTTGATAATAATTTTGTGGTCAAGTTTAATGTGTAATTTACTACAGAAAAGCATTTTGACTTTTACGAAGGCAATTGCTTATTGATTCTAAAATGAACTTAATTTTGCGTTTTGAAAATTGAAATGAAACTTTCTAAATGTTATAATTACTGAATTAAGGGACTCAGAATTTGATATTTTCGGGGACTGAATAATAATTTAATGAAACTGAATGAATTAATAGGAGCTACTGTTCGATTTTAAAGCTTCTGTTTAACGGCGCTGGTATCAGAGCCAAGAGAGGGTTTGCTTCCTTACAGTCAAAGCGTGTGTATGGTAGATCAGCAGATGTTCACTGAATAAATTCTTTCGCAAAGCCATTTGAGAAGAAGTAAATCAAGGAGGAGTATTTGATGACACATGGAACTCAATTGAGCCGCCTCTGGCAGGTGGGCTCAATTTGCCTTTATGGCCTTTTACCTCTTTTTGTAATTTTTTTGTTGTGTTTTTTATTGATAATATTTTATTTCTCCTTTTATCGAACGCTACTCCTGTTCGTTTTCTTTGTTGGGCTGTGTCTCTAAGAATCTACCAGCTGCCCCTTTTGATTTTTTGGCATTAAAGCTCTCCTGTTTTGAAATATGATTCCTCTTATCCAGTTTTGTATTGTCCTGGCAACTAGTTAATTAGTGATTCATATTTTGAAGGAAGCGCTCTATTGCAACAAGAATTGAAAGATTTACTGCAGACATTTCGAAATAGGATACTTTTATAAAAATTCTAACTGAAAAATCCACCAACCTTAGTGATTTACCTTTTATGGCAAATATTTCCACGGATTTGTATTTATTGTTAGGCTTAATACAGTAAATTGATAAATTGTTAATATTTATAGGAAAATTCCCAGGTGTTATTTCATGCAATATTTAGGACTTACGTCATTTGTTCAAATTGCAATTAGAATCAGTGTGAATGCCTTCGCGAGCTATGCCTATACGAAATGACCTTCAATCCTTTTGAGTGTGCGTTTCTGCCATCAAATCCTTCGACGTTAACGGTCGTGGTCTACTTACTGGGTTTCACAGTGTCCATGAAACTGGTGAATTGCAAGATGTCCTTTGAGAAGCAATCGCTTCGTTACAACAGAAGGCAGAATATTTAGTAAAGAAAAGGCGGAAATTAAGCAGCAAACCTTCATTGAAATGCTTACTTTATAAACGGCTGCCATTACTGGCATACAGAGGCTAATTAAAACCAAAATTTAATCCGCCGACCACCAAGAACTCAAATATTGCTTTTGCATTTGGTTTAATAGCTACAAATTTCGCTGGAATAATTCGAACTTGATCAGATAAGCAAACTTCGGTTTTTAAATAACTATGTAATACCTTGGTATTGCGCCTTGGTTCAATTCCGATTTTCCATTTTAAGTTAGGCATTAGTACTGATTTGATAATGTTGATTTAAATTGTGAGGTTATGAAACATTTTTGAATTGTACTCAGAATCAAAGTTAGTTCCTGGCTGAAATGAAACGAGGTTTTAACATCCGGTTCCATTATTCTTTCGAAATGCTTTATCTACTTCAGTACAGAGAATGAGACGAGTGGGGTTTCTTTCTCAATTCTTGTCACTTTATGACTGATTCCTTGACTTAGATCTCAAATTAAATTCCTAGAAGACTCGGATCAATCCTTCAAATTTTCTTCAAATCCAATCTGAATTGGCAACCGAAATGAGGCAAAGACGAGTTAACACTTCCTGCTTCATTGTTTCCTCAAAGTCTAAAATACTTATTTCAAAATTCCTAAGGGTGAGTGAAGCAGTTTGCAAAGAGGCCTTTAATCTTTTTGACTGTGCATTTCTCCCAGTAACGCTGTGGTATTTCACGATGACATACTAAATATTCACTTTAACTGTGCCAAAATCTACTACATATGAGGCAGTAAGAAAAAATACTTCGTTTCAAGAAAACCGGAAGTTTTAATATGATTTTCCAAAAATGGACTTCTTTCATATTACGATATTAATACTCCCACTACAATATTTTGTTCGATAAATAAACTCCCTTACCAAAAGGAGCCTTACGGTGCTAGTCCAATGTTCATGAAATTGGGGAATTGTGAGAGTCCTATTGTGGAAGAAATGCAACGTTACAACAAAAGCACAGGATTCCAATAAAACCAATAGATAATTACTATTCTGACGAAGACAGGTACTGCGATATCATTTAGCTTAACATTTCCAACATGCCTATATATGCGCAAAAACCAAGTCAAAACCTTTGGCTAAGAAGAAACAACGCGAAATGGAATACTGCTCCATTATTTCCCCGAACGTGGAGGGGTGTGTAATTTCATGGAAGTTCGTAAATGAAGCCAAAGCTGAAACTGTTGCTGAATCGAAATCGAGGATTTGCCACTCCAGTACCGATTCCTTGACTTACTTCTCGTACTAAAGTAGATTATAGACTGAACTCATGGCTAAAATTGGCCAAAGATAGGTCATCGCTTCCTCCTGCATTCTCTCTCTATAATTCCTTAAATTCATCTTCAATAGAGGGAGAAATAATTAAGGACTCCTGCCATATCAGAAATGTTGTTCAAGCTGAAAGTGTTGCACCTTCAGATGATTATTTATAGTTTCCGGATAATCTGGAGCTAGTATGTATTAACCTTATGTTATTTCCTGTAGAATATGCAAAGTTGTTTAAATCGTTGCTATGACGATTGGCACTTTGTCGAATATACTTTGGAGTTACCACGTGTCCCGTTTCTCGTAGCCGTTATCTAACTGAACGTTCACTAGTCCTTCTATTTAGATTGCACAGGTCCTGGATATTTCTATGAGAAACCACTGCTGAAAAGAAATCGATGTGTTCTCTCTCTACCACTTGTTCTTCATATTATATCTCAAACCAAAATTCCATCATAAATAGAAGTCCGAACTGGGAAAGTAAGATGCATTCCATTTTGAAAATTGCACCCCAAAAAACAAGGAAAAGCG
This sequence comes from Anomotaenia brevis, assembly GCA_030710315.1. Lineage (NCBI taxonomy): Eukaryota > Metazoa > Platyhelminthes > Cestoda > Cyclophyllidea > Dilepididae > Anomotaenia > Anomotaenia brevis. Next base: position 35,653 of record JAUOZQ010000394.1, read on the forward strand.
CTTGAAATAAGTGGAAAGGTTATCCACTCTTACTGTAATCATTCTTTCTAACATTATTAGTGTAAATTCATTAAAAGGAGATTGGGGAAAGGTTTCTTGTCAGTTCGCAGAAACCAAGGCTGTTATGAAGTAGTGTTGTCTCTCCGTACAAGATCCTTGAATTACATCTCAAATGAAATTCCTAACTGGATTGAGAGGATTCAGGTCAACTGTTCAAATCACACTCAAAGCCACTCTGAATCCCTTGCTCAGTTGAGACCTTGTCAATATCTCTTTCGTCATTTACCATGACGTTCCACTTATTTTATTTCACAATGCCCACGATACTGGTGCACTGCGGGAGTCCCAATGAGAAAGATATATTTCTTTATTTCGGTAGGCAGAAGGTTGTACAAAGACGGTCAAAAATTGAAATTGTGCACTTCCATGAAATGCTTCTTTCTTTCGTTAAATAACCATTTCCTTTATCGACTCACACACCGCGAACTCAATTATTATCAATTTTTCGAAAATAACAAATTGCAAAAACAATCCTTTTTGTCTTTTGCTACATTGTTACCAACGGCTCTGTAAGAATTTTAATTTGGAAGTCTTAGTAACTTGCTGTTCAATGGTAACTTGTGCAATGGGCCTCTTCTGATTTCGTGCAGGCGATTATAATGCAAGTATTTCATAAGGTGACAATGCTGACGTTTCAATACAGAATGTAATATAGAAGACAAAGATTAGTAGAAAATTCCTATACCTGGCGTTTATTTAAGGTTTGAAGTAATACAACCCCTGTTCAAATCGCACTCAAACCGGATCTGGATAACTGGCTGAAATGAGACGATGGTTTATCATACTTGCATCATTTTGTCGATAAGACAACATAATTAAAGATATATGACAAAAGATTTAATCAGTTCAAAAATGTCGAAAATTTGGCCAAAGTTGAAATGCACTTGTAATGTTTTCACCCCATGTCTGATTTTTCGAAATTAATCTCATATCCAATTCCTAATTAGGACGCAATGATTCAGGTCAATTGCTCAATTCACAAAAGCACCAAGTCGGAATAATTGGCTGAATTGAGATCTCACTTTCTGTTTCATTTTTTATCGAAAATCTGAAATTTGACTTCCAAAGATAGGGAGATAAGTGGAGTTTCCTAGTGAAAGGAAAGCTAGAAACCAGGACATAAATAAAACCATTGCCTTATTTCTTGAATTCGTCATAAAATCAATTTCTGAATTGTGACGAGAGCATTTGTGCCAATTGCTTAAATCGCACCTTAATCTAGTCCCGTCGCAGGCTGAAATTAAACTACGTCATCACATCGTGGTTTATCTCTTTTTTAGAACTCTTTAAAATTACCTAAAAAAGAGAATGATGAGCTAGGTATCTTGTCGGATTGCAAATTCAACCATGGCTGAAAAAACAGCTGAAATGCGATTGAATTTTCGTCACCCTATGTATAAAATTCCTTTCTTTCTCATAGAGCAGCACACAATTGTCCAGTTTCGTGGACATTGTGAAGCTCAATAGGTGGACCGTTATCGTTAATGTCGAAGGCTTTGCTGACAGAAAAATAGCCACAATGATATTTTGAAGGTTGCTTCGCAAAAGCTCAACTCAGCTAGGGATCCAGAGAGGCTTTGAGTGGGATTTGAAGACATGAAATGAATATTCTCCCCCAAATGGGAATTCGCTTTTAGAGGTAGAGAGTTGGACAAAATAGTAGTATAACCTTCAAATCATCTAAATATATTTTAATTAAGTTTAGGTCCGACGTTTGCAGCAGTTGCAGCCTCAATTCTAGATGTCTTTGGTAATTACAAAATGCGAATTTTTTTCGAAAATAAATAAAGTTTGTTTTTCTGTTTGAAACACCACCCAGGTCTTATAGAGGAGAAGGCGGAGCAAATCGACTTCCTACGTGAATCTTTAAAATCCAATTTTAAATGTTTCTCCACAATGCTTCGGTCTAAGGATTGTGATGGCCAAATGAGATATTCAACTTTACTGAAATGTTCCTCGCGCACATTTGTAACAATTCCAGTTAGATGGTTTCGTGCCTTACCATCATCTTGAAAGATGACTGCGTTCCCCTCTGAAAATAGTTCCTGAACCACCATGGGCTAAACTAGTTCGCCTGCTGAAATTCCTAGATACTCTCGGCCGTTTATTCTTCCTTGCTGATTTTCAAGAAATGTTAACCCAAATCACTGCAGAACCCTGGCCGTGTTTTGCGATTGGGAAGGGGCACCATCCAAATTTACTATCTGCTGGATGTGCTGGAGGTCCGTCATAGAAAATCACACTCTTCTACCGCTCGAGGGCAGACCACCACTCTAAACGCTTCGAAGAATTCGTCTTTGAAAGAAGAGCTATTTAAATTGTGGAAGCGGGCATTTATGTTGAAACTGGGTTCTGTAGGTGGTACTTTAGCTCCGAAGTGATATTGGGGGCCTAGTCTTGCAGGGCTCTCTAAAATTCTATTTAGAATCTGATGGTCTCTCAGCCAACAACTTCGACTTTCGACCAGGGAACGACGTTTTCCCTCTCTTCCAAAGACGGTAGTTTTTACCTTGAGAAAGCACCCCTAGAAATGCCAGGCATTCAGAAACGGTTTCTGTTGCGCTAACGTCTTCCGCCACACGGACGCCAACAATTTGAAAACTTACTTGGATATTCCTTTATAATTTTCTATTGAATTTTAGGCAACAGTCCAGGGATCAGGCATATAGTGACGAAACTTCGATTTCATTCGTTCTCGAACTGACAAAACCTCGATCAATTCTCCCTTTATTGAACATAGATTAACGATTTCAGAAAACGAGCGAAGCAGCCATGGATTCGGTTTCGGTTTGAGTCTAATTCAAACAACAATTCCATGCCTTTTCAATTTATTTGACCGTTAGGCTAGGGATCTGTTTTCCGATTTGACTTTTCATTGTATATTGTAATCCCTATTGAAGCATAATCCACTTTTCAGATATTTTCATCACGGTTTCTGGTGCGAAAAACAAAAGTGGTTCATTGAACAAACATACATGCATTCATTTGCTACAAATGAGCAATTCAACAGTTTCGTGGGCACTGTGAAACTGACTAAGTGGGCGTTTATCGTTAATGTCGAAATCTTTATGGAAGAAACTCACACTCAAAAGGATTGGAGGTCGCCTCGCAAGGCTAATTTTAACAAGAAATTCAGATTGTATTTGAGTTCGATTTGAAGAATTTATTGGAGTCTTCCATTTCTCAATTGGACTCAGGATAAAAGTCTACTAATCAAGCAGGTAGTAACAACACTCCTACATCAAATAAGCCCTAGTTTCAGCTCCATTTTCAAACGCACAAATGCCTAATAATCTTTCTCTCTGTAGTAGGAAACTTTTTTAAAGTTTTAGGAAGAAAATGATGCAAGAAGTAATAAGCTGTCTTCGGCTCACTTGAGCCAGGGATTCAGATTGTTTTGCGGTACGATTTGAACAATTGACCTGAATCTTTTCGTGTGAATTCAGAAATCGATTTGAGTTTAAATTTATGGAATATGGCATTAGGTGAAATATTTTTAATATAATTTAACCTTGATTTCAGCTCGGGCTTAATTTACCAACTCGACTTTAAAACGAATTTTAAGACTTCAGAGAATTTCTAGAAGATAACCTCGTCGTTTCGATTCTGAAATTCGAAGCTGGTCCCGTAGTTTCTATTCTTTCTAGTACTTTTGCAAGTGTCGATGTGAACAGCACAGACAATTTCGCGAACTTAGGTCGTTTGTGTTCTCTCAACCACTTCATCGTTTTTACAGCATAGAAGCACTATTCTTCACATACACACCTACACGTAGACTTATTTTAACGACTAGAGTGTTCTATAACCTTCTAGTTCCTATAGTCAGTGCTTCATACCGCTTTCACAGACCGGCAGTCGTTGTAGCTCACTCTAAATCTCATGTGAGTGCGTGTGTGCTGCTTAGTTATTGTCGCCGCATAGATGCGCACAAACCCCTCGAGATTCCAACGTGCTCCAAAGGTCATCCGATCTCACCTGACGATGGATGTGTCTTTGTCGTAATTATTAGAAAAAATGAATAGAAACGTTGGTTGACGTCATCCATTGCGTTCTCTTGGAGACCTCGCTTCTTTGAGATCATTTAGTGATAGCGGGAGGGTGTCTATTGAACTACACGCCTCTCGGGTTGTTATTAAAAACATAGTAGACCGGATATTCAATTGACAAAACGTCTCTTGTGTATGGGGAAGTCCTTCTCATTAACAGTTGGTCTTAATCATATCGCTCTAATTGAGGATTCGATTTGAGCTGGTAATGCAGTGGTTTCAGCTTGGGATTCCTCAACGACCTCTCCATATTTCGAATTTAGATTTAAAATTTCAGAAAGACTGCTGTAGGTGGTGTAACTCAAAGTTTCATTTTATTCTGAAATTTCGTTTTATTTTCAGCGCAATTTGAACAATGTTTTAGACCTATGCACAATCATTTAATTTTTATACGGAATTTGCTTTAGAAAAAAGACATCTTTATTTTCATTTTGTATTTTATATTAAATATAGTAGTTACAACCTCGTCAAGAACTTCAATCTGGATTGCTTGTGCGAAACTATAAGATTCCTTCTGCTCAAACACAAATGCATTAACTAGATAGAAATTACCCAAATATTGCATGAAATACGTAGTAAAAACATGAGAAAATTTTCAAGCTCAGCAAAAATTTCGAAACGGGCGACAATATTTGTCTTTATCGTGAACCGAAGTTTCAGTTTGCACAAAGCTATCTTGTTAACTCACTGGTATCAGTGAGTCAATAGTAGTAACCGTTTTACGTGCACTATTTTATGAGATCGTATGTTTTAATTGTCTCTATTAAAGATTCTGGCTCATGGTGCAGCGAAAGTTTTCATTCTTAGTAGGCTTCTCCATTTTCGCCAGTTTCCCGGGTTTTATGAAACCGAATAAGTTGATTGTCATTGTAAATGACGAAAATTTTTCGGCAGAAACGCACAAGCAAAAGGATTGAAAGTCACCTACCAAACATACAACTCAAACATTACTTCATATTAACTGCTTTTTCAAGGTAATTGAAGCCCATTTTCAGTTAAAATACCCTTCAATTCTTTTAGAGACCATGGCGGTGAAGAAAATTGAATTATTACAAGACTCTCTGAAATCGACGACTATTAATGCTCCTTAATAGTGAGGTTAAGATCTGGCATCGATGCAGCATCCACTTGGCGAAGAATGTGCTCACGGTGGGGGACTACGCGCGGGTGCCCTTTTTGCCGGAGTCGGAGCTGCCCGACTTCGCTAAGCCCGCTTTCCAGGATCGTGTTGCCTCCTCTCTCGCTCCCTCCGCCTCCCGGCCTCGCACCTTCGCCAACTCAAACTCCAACGCCGCCGACGAGGTGATTGTCTCCACTTCCTCCTCTTCCCTTCTCTGTCTTCCTTGTCTGGTCCTTAATGACCGTCTGTTATCACCGTTCTTTCCCACAGAGCTTCAAGGAGGAGCAACTGTCGAAAGTGCAACTGCTGACGAGCCAAAATGTGCCGCGAGAACGAGCGATTGCGCTGTTGCGAGCGACCAACTGGGACCCGGACATGGCTCTGGTGCAGTACATGAGCAGCCTGCCCTGAGGGACGGTGGAGGGAGAGAGACACTGCTCAAACCCCCCTCCTCCGGATCTCCAACTTACCACCACCCCCACAATAGGCCTTGTTACCCCACCCCGTCCCCTCCCCCAAACGGACTTGTCAAATGTGTATCCCCAACCTCTTTAGTTTTGTGTAACTCCATGTGAAAATTTATTTGTGGCAAAACACCATGCCTTAGTAGTGAATTGAACTCCTCGCTTTTGCCTTCTTTGTCTCTAATGCCAAGGGGGTGGTTGAACAGTCAGTCAGTCAGTCAGTCGATAAGGCGTTTGAGAAGACGAACCTACAAGTAAGATTACAATAGTTTCTTGGAGTGGGTAGCCTTAATTTTGATAACTCTTTATGGTTTCTGTGTGGTTCAGTTGAAAGCACTACGTAGGATTCCGTTTTTACTGCCATTTCATAAGTAAAAGGTTTTTAAGCAGAGAGGAGGTTAAATTACTTAACAAAGGTTGATAAAAAATTAGTCCTAATCAGCATTCCAATTGAATGCACAAAGGTTAGCCAAAATAATGGAAACACTCTTTTATAATATGGCGCACGTTCACATTGTGCGTCAGTTACAGCCTCAGTCCTCCGAGA
>JAUOZQ010000395.1:0-41658 GCA_030710315.1 Anomotaenia brevis
TTTTTTTACTCTGATACAGTACCATTAGCTTAAAACATATTTGCCCTTTTTAGGAGAATAAAAATAACAAGTGCTTAATTACTAACTAAAATTATAGTGTTTATTAATTGAAAGAACTAATGTTTGTAGAAAACAATTTGTTTTCATTTGTTTTCATCCTCAAAAGAGGTTCCCTTTGTACGCTAATTATTCTTTTAATGAAATTTACTATGACAATTCGTGTTTTTGGAGAAGATGCTCTTCGTCAAAGAACGTTTCGGCTAACCCAAACGCAACTTAGCAATACAAATGTTCCAAAATGACCACCCTCCCTGATTTCAACAAAAGCCTCCTTCATCTTTAAGGGCGTCATAGCCCTCACAAGTACCTGAATGTCCTGAAAAACGACAACATTATCATCCTAGATGGTGATGCTGATGACGGTGAATGTGGGAGACGATTTTGCGGGATGAGCCATAACCTGGTGTCGGTAGTGGTCAGGCAGGGGCATCACCAGTGACTCAAAAATGGCTTTCAATTATCCGTACCAAACAACCGTTTTACTATAGATCCTTTTTATGCTTTTTTTAAAAAATGGATTTTTATTTTAGCCTCGAGTAAATTATAGTGCATGTCAATTGAAAACCTACAGCTACTCATTTTATGCTTTCATTTAAAGTGGATTCTGCCAATTTAAAGGTCCGTTCTCATTTAATATGCAGAACGAAAGAAGATAAAGTGGCAGAAGTTTGGCGAATCCGAGCAACAATTCCCTCTTCCACTTCTTCCTCTCATTACTTTTGGAATTTTCTAATGAAATCGGCGAGGCTTTTCGACATTTCCTTAAACAGCTCAGTTCGCAATAACCAAATTGGAAAATATGAACCGATAATACACAAGGCAGCTTCGACAGAGCTCAAAGATGGCTCATTTTCATGGTTTAGATATTTTATCAAAGACTAGTTCACCCACAAATAAATGTACATCGTCATTATCATTATTTAAAGAAAGTCACCATCATCGGCACCACCACTATTTTTAGTGACTACGCACCAAATATTTTTGAAGCAGTTCTTCAAATTCAGTTCACCTTTATACCGGTAAAAGCTATAAATTTCTGGAGGAAAAGTGCCCCCAATGAATTTGTTGCAGAGCAATTTATAAAATGCGAAAATAACTCTCCATGAGAATCAAAGAATCAATTACCGTGGCCACCACGGAACAGTCTAATATATGCTGATAAATATTGATAACCACCCAAATAAGAAGGTTATGGTCGCTGCTGGTTGGTAGATGTTCATTTTGTGCTCTCACATAGAGAAATCCCTAGAAAGACATCCATAATGATGGCAGGCGATAAAGACCCTCAAATTGCTAAGATACCGTTTTCTGATAAAAGGCAGTCAGAAGGAATTCTGTTTCCAAAATGGGATTGGAATATTTTGTGCGGGGAGATGTTGAAAAAGACAATTCTTAACGATGTTCCATATTCATGGTTCGTACAAAAATCAGCAAAATGAATTTTAAGAGTTAGAATGACGTAATATATATTTGTTAGCTGTAATTTAACAGGCGAACGAGGAGAACAAAAGGAATGAGTAACCAGCAATAATGCAAAAATAACTCCAAGAAAACTAATAAACGGGCCAACATAAATTCGATACTGCCTTTTCTTCAGTCTAAGATATGTAGGGTCTCTATCCACTAGATAACTAGTGTCGTGCGTTTCAAAAAACAATGAGAAATACAGTCAATATATTGTGTTTGTAGTAATTAGGGCTCTACCTTCACAAGTTATGGTTAAAATTAAGAACACCATAAAAATACTGCTTGAACAATCCTTGAAATTATTATTATATAGAACTGAATGTCAGTGATTTTAACAATCAACAAAACGAGGAGCACGTTTCAAGGCAATTACTAAAAATCGAAATCGAAAAAGACTTGCCAAGTTGTAGGCACTTCTTATACATTCACTCGGATCTTGTGCTGAGCTCTCAATTTCTCGTCTCGTCATTATTTTAAAGCTTTGCAACTTCTTTTCTTGTACCGCTTCACAATAAATATTTTAAATTTATCTGCTAGCGAAGTTCTGGGTAAAAATGATAATATTCCGTATCTGCGGTAGATGTTGCATATCTGGAAATGGCTAAACTGTGTGTTCACTTATTTGTTGTGTCATAAAAGGGGAAGAGATGGGTTTTTTATGAGCTAGTGTTCCAAAATTTTGGAAAAAAATATTCTAAAAAAATCAGTTGGCTTGTATCATAGCACTTTTTACTTATTAACTAATGCTTTCGTTAAAGGTAAATCTCTGGTTTCTCACTACCACTCCCACCAAATCACATGGTGTTTGCATGAACGATTTTGGTTTTTCATTATCACTTCCACCGAATCACATTGTGTTTAAATGAACGATTACGTCCAACTGCCTGTATTTATTTGAGCGCGTTATCGCTTTTCTATCATTGTGCCATTGTGATCGACTGGTCTTGGTCGCCTGTTCTCTGTGTTATTGTATGTACGGCTAAAATTCTTATTACACCAAGATGACGACCAGTCAAGTCCGCTCTTTATCACCAGTCAAATGGCTCCACCTCATTTGATTCGATGCAGATTCAATCTGAGGGCCTCTCACCTGTATAGCCCAGAAGTATCCCATCTTTGAGTATTAATGCTGCTGTTGCATCCTCTCTGAATTGGAAGGGATCTCATTCTCAATTCAATTTGTCGGATTCCTGTTGGAGCCTCCTTAATAAGTCCCAGATTTCAACAATTCCCAACTCCTCGGTTTTGTCCATTAAGGATAAGATGCTAAATACAAAAGCGGACAAGCCGAAGCTTCTATTTTCTGATATGGACCTCCTAAAGTGCTGTCTTAATGCTCAAAACGCCCTTCCCACCGTCAACCACGGTCTTAGAAATTGTGGCAACACGTGTTTTCTCAATTCGTCTCTTCACTGTCTTCTCGCCACCGGTACACTGGTGCATTACGTTAAGAAGTACCACAACAAACCGCTTACTTGCAATTATGCCAACTCCAAGAAGGCTAGTCGATTTTGCGCCGCTTGTGCTCTCTATCCTCTGGCACAAGATCACGAGAAACCTACCAACAGTTTCATGAGCAACTCTGGGAGTCTCCTACCTCTGGCTTTCACTAGCAACGTCACATCTGTCTGCCCGGATTTCCGACCCTATGCTCAGGAGGATGCTCATGAATACTTGCTGGGTCTTTTGTCCAACATGGAAGATGGTGTGACCGTAGGCCTGGGAAAGAATCACCAATCCTTGATGAACACCAACGCCATCCGCCGCATATTCAGTGGTATGACGCGATCCGAAGTGGTTTGCAATTTCTGTCGACGTGTATCCGCTCGCGAGGAGTCATGGTTCAACCTCTGCATGGAGGTCACCAAAAGCCAAAGCCTCTTCCAATGCCTCGACCACTACACCAAGACGGAAATACTGCAGGACTCAAATGCTTACCGCTGTGAACCCTGCAACCAGCTCCGACACGCTCGCAAATCCTTGCGTATCTCACGCCCGCCGCCTATCTTGATTATGCAACTTAACAGGTAAGCTTTACTTGCCTACTTGAATTCCTCCACATGTTTACGCTTTTCCCTGAGTTCAATGGGTATGTGGGTTTGGGTTGTATTAAGCTGAACAATTGTTTAGGGGTAAATTCATCTTTTCACTCACTCATAACTGACTTGGATTGCTTCTTCAGGTTCTCGCGTCTACAAAAGCTGGACCACTTTGTGCAATTTCCACCCTCATTCAACATGCGCCCGCATATGACTGAGTCAAATGGGCCGCCGATCATCTACAATCTCTACGCCACAGTAAACCACGAGGGCTTTACCTGCCGCTCGGGCCACTACATTGCATTTGCCAAGCGCAGAAACCAGTGGTTCCTCCACGACGACACCACTGTCACCTCCACGAGTCTCGAGACTGTGCTCAAGCAATCGCCCTACCCTCTTTTCTATCAACTGGTGAGCAAACGCCTGGCCACTCCCTAATTCTATTGCGCTTTCTGCAGAACCTAATCTCGCCTTTAATTGGGTTGTAGGCATCGCCCGAGCAGTTTATGGACCTTGGCTCTCGCGTCGCAAACGGCCGTGAGACTGCAAAATCAGTTAATGGCTGGGCAACTGGCGATCCCTTGTCAGCTGCCTCCAGTAGGCTAGTCAAGTCTGTTGACGAGGAGAGCGCTCCTTACCCAACCCCGCCACCTCCCGAGAGCCAAAACAACAACAACAACAACAACAATAGCAGCATCGTCACCAACGGTGTCAAGCAGAAGCGGCTCGGTGCGGACGACGTCGTGGAATTGAGCTCAGGGAGCAACCGTCACGGACATTCCCCCATCTCTTCTAGTCCGTCGACGAAGTCCAGACGTCGCGACGAAAATGGCAAGAGTAAGAAGCACCGCCACCGACGGCACAAACACAAGAAGCGTCGGTCCCCCAACTGTTAATAATTCTCCCGGCTATGCCCTCTTTCCTCGCTGTATGTGTGTGCTGGACAGTGATTGCTGTCAAGTGTCCACCTCTATTTCTGTGTACAAAGCACCGCCAGGCTCTCTTTTGAATGTCTGGGTTCTTTGATAACCTTGAATAAATATTAACTTACGTGGGATGTCTGCGGCTTTTGTGTTAGGGCGGTACCTGCATTCGCTTATAATGGATGGTTGGAAGCCATAATTGCGCACGCAGAAGTCAACGCCTGGCCTTAGGTGAGCGGAGTGACCTAGGTGTGGTCCACGCCTCTTCCCACGTCTGTCTGACGCACGTGACAACCGTGATGCGCCGCGTTCAAATTAGTGGGAAAATGTCTCTCAAAGTACCGGGGGCTTACAGATCGCAAATGGATCTATTCGCGCTAGAGAAACCTTACTATCCCCAGAAACAGACTATCGCCATTCGAATACATCTGAATGGCCAAAATTGTAGTGGCCAGCCTGATGACAAAATTATTCATTCCTTTAATTGAGGCTCCTTAAATGTGGTCAAAAAATTAATTCTTTATGTTTGTTTGGCCATGTATGGCTTATCATAGAAGAACTAAAAAAGAAAACATAACGATAATGTTGATAAATCAAAGTTTCGCTAAAACTGCTTCAGCTGTCATTGGTAAATCCTCGCCTCGTGAACTATCCATTTAGTTCAACGGTCACCTGTCGATATAAGTGTACATTGAAATTGAATTGGATGAATGTTGGTTGCCTCGTAAAAACAATCAGCAACATTTCAACCCACGTTGACTATTGGCAAGATTTAACGATAAATTGGCTACTCGTCAAACGAAGGTGGATAACTTAAAGTGCTTTTGACTTTTAAATCTCTTTCCCTCGAAGAAACCATAACCGTCAATGACACTGCTTATAATCAATGTAACTTCACACGGTTTGGAGTATCGGAACGAACTATATTGAATAGTTGATGCCTACACTCTCTCATCGACGACAGCTTTCAAGCCCGATTTAGCTTCGAATGGAATAACGCGGGTTTTGTCATCATTGCTAGAACGTTTTTAAAGGACACAGAGAGATGTGACTCAACTCTCCGTAAATGTTTCATTAGCCTGACACAGGACATATGACCACTATTAAATTTGGTTAGATGCACCTATTCAAAAAGGGAATTCAGGTGTAATGTTTAGCGTTGCTATGATATTGTCTGGTCAGCTTAAGGCCATTTCGCTAAATTTCCGCGAATGCATAGCTCACGTAACGCTGAGGCGGTGATGAGAATTTTGGGCTTAATCGAGCCAACACAAACTAAAAATGGTGGTGGACTGCGCTTTTTTAGAATGTTCCGTTTTTGCGGTGAGAGAGGAATTGTAACTAGTTAGGTTATCATACTTCGGAATCGTAGACAATCTTCAAAATTTCTGTTCAAATACTGTTTTTCTTTACCACCTGGAGAAAATTCTACCCACCTGTTTTGATTGCCAGATTATATGGAAATATTGTTAATTAAAAATGTTAATAATCTTACTCATTCTTTAAATTCAACGTGAATATTTTGGAAACGATAAATCTCAATAAGCAGATTCGCATGTGATATGCATATAAGGTCATATCATATCGTATCATATCATAATTTTCTGTAAGATAAATGCATTTGAGGAATTCTAGCCTAGAAAAATTCTATAAGATTAACGTAGCTACTAATCCAAGTCAGATATTTTATCTTTTGATGGCAAAAACTACTATGGAATATCCTAATTTCCTAGTAAATGTACAAATTATTGCCAGTAATATTATGTGCGTAATTTTTCAGCACTGACTAATCATTAATGTAATCTCAAATTTATGAAACCCGATTAACATCTAACTTAGGTTTATAAAAATTATTAAAACCTGTATCACGTATTTAAATAGGCTTAATAAGTCTTCAAAGTTATTAAAAAAACTGTCAGAGAATAACTAGAAGGTGATTTGCCAAATGAGAGCAACAAATTAACTTCAGAGTCATAAAGTTGCTCAGTCTCGTAAAACTGCCTTTGGCATTCAGGAACTTCTTTTTCTAAGAGGGTAATCAGCTGGCAGTTTTGTTCAGCTGCCCACTATAAAGAACGTGATTTGGGGCATGAAACGTTGCAAGTGAAATTATCATCTTATAAATCCAGGGGTAAGCAGACAGTAACCCAGGGTCCTTAAATAAGTCGAAGGGCTTTACATGTTTCACACACGTTCCCATTTCCAAAGGGCATTGTACACAGCACCAATTCCACATTTCAAAATAATTCTTCTCATCCTGTAAGCTAGACGGAATTAAAGCCAAACACGAAATATTGATTTCATTATGATGAAACTGTTTAATTCTGAGGCATTGAGGATTATTGTGCAACATTCCACTGGCAGAGTAGCCTGGCAAGAAAGCAGGTTCACGCTGGAGTTCACCTTTCGTTTGGGAAGGCGCTATTCCTAAGATGCTTTGCATCCTTTTTCCTCTTGGTGATTTGCCAGTTGGGAGTAACAATTAAATTGAGATTCATAAATTTGTTTCGTCTGGTAAAAGTGGCTTTGACGTAGATAATTAACTTCTAATTAATACTTTAATACCAAATAAGTAAAAACCTGTTTTTCAAAAAATTTTTTTTCCTATCTCTGTACCACGAAGCATTAAGCATTGCACTAGGGGTACAGTTAACTTTGTAGATAATAGGCTACGCTTAGGATTCTTTCCAAGACGGGTCTACTACCCGTATGAGGTTCCATGACCAGAAAAAGACGAGGAGACGTATGTAATCGAGCGTTTATTAGATACACGGGTGGTTGAGAAACGCACTCAAGCTGCTTTGTGCGGTATAGGAACAAAGAACGTAGCTTAGAATTCGATTGGCATCTGGGAAAGTCCATTAACTTGGTAAGCCGGGTTGTGAGCGTGGAAAGCAGTCCAGTGTGCAGTTAGTGGCTTCTGCATAGTTCACGTGACATTCAGCCGGTAATACGAATTGGGGCTGACAGGACACCACGCCACTCCCCCTAGGACATTTGCTAGTGCCAGTCGGGATGAGATGGTTACAGCACGTCGGTAACACGTGCGAGAGTCTACAGTTAACGAAGAGTAGTCTATGGAATGATAGGTACTACAGGGTTTTTGAGTGATGACTGAGCAGAATACACGGGGAAGTGTCTGGGTGTGCCATGTAGCTCTGATGTGCCAATCCATCGAACTGATCGAAGAACCTAATTGGTGTGGATGCTGGACTAAAAGTCACCGCTCACTGGTAGAAACATTACAGTAAGTAATGCGTGTTCCATTGAGGAAGTTGGGGGATGTGCAGTGGTCAGTGTCATTACTTCTACTCAGTTTCGAGTTTAGATGTCGAATAATGCAACCACTCGAGGAGAAAGCGATGACCTGGGTGTAATGAGTTCTGTGGAGATTTGGACTGAATTCCTAGGCAGGAGACTCGGAATCATGAATCTTGTTGTGTTGAGGACCATGGCGAGGCAACATCAATTGCGTTCGGAGGTGATGATCGATCAACCCAGATCACGTCGGAGAGACCCACTACAATCACTCAGACTCATGATGGCTATAGAGGAATTCAGTAACTCAATAGCAATAGGTCTTGGACTCCCCATTTTCCAGCTAATGAGCTTTGACCACAGTTGAGGTACAGCTGACAAGTACGACCTCTTTGCCAAACAATTTAATGGGATCCTTTTAGAGAAATGAACCATTAATGTCCTAAAACGGACTCAATCGTTTCAGGTTCCTTCGGATGAAATAATTCTGATTTCAGTTTAGAAGAGTTATTAAAGCTTTTTCAAAGAAAGCATACCGGTTCTCGATTAGGTAAATTACAATGAGGACTTAGATAACTGACTTCTAATTAATACTATAATTGTGTAATCTTTTCAGTACGAAACTAACATACACCATAAGTTCAATTGCAATTTACCAACAGACAGAAATGTTCATCATGAAGTGGATAGCTGCAATTTAGTTCTCTTCAAGATAGCAAATACCAATTGCAAGATGACGAAACGTCTGTACCAGACCTTTTGGTACATTTTTGGTGACCCAATAATTTGGTCAAGAGCTGAACCAATGAGAATCCACAAGCAATGATTCAAGGAGATGTGGCATAATGTCAAGGAAATTTACTCTTGACCGATTAGTGGGTCAGGCTTTGTGCGAGCATGGGCAGCCGTCCTGTAGTACCTAATTTGTTACCTCTATCGAGCCCCGCGCCTTCAAATATTCAGGCCTATTTAAATTACCAATTCAGTATTAGGCCATAAAAGATATTACTTGGTGAAACACGATGGAATGCGCAGTTGATCGGTCTCTCAGTACCTCCCATAAGTTCTGTTTGCAAATTACCTCATTTAAATTGAATTCCTCAAATGCATTAATATACCAAAAAGTGCTTTTGCTGAGGAAGATATGACCTTTCACGCATACCACATGAACTTCTGCTTTTGGGATTCATAGCTTCAAAAATATTCACGTTGACTTTAAAGCATGAGTATGATTATTTTCATTTAACTTAAATATATTTCCAAACTATCTCGGAATCGAGACAGCTGGGTATAATTTTCTCCCCTATGATATCAGTTTTTCTATCAAAATTACTAAGGATAAAACCTTTAAACAGAAACGTTATAAATTGTCTACAATTGAGAAATATGGGAATCTAACTAGTTAGAATTCTTCTCTCATGGTATAGCGGAACATTCCAAAATGTGCAGTCTTCTAAGATTTTTTAGTTTGTGTTGGCATGATTAAGCCCAAAATTCCTACACCTTCTCATTGTCACGTGAGCTATGCAGTCACGGAAATCTAGTGAAATGGCCACACGCTGATCTGGCAATATCATAGCACCGCTAAACATTACATCCGAATACCCTTTCTGAATAGGTGCATTTAAACAAATCTAATAGTGGTCATATGTCTTGTCTCAGGCTAAAAATATTTTCGGATAGTTGAGTTACATCTCTCTTTGTCTTTTAAAAATGCCCTATCAAAATGACAAAACTAGCGTTATTCCATCCGAAGCTAAATCAGGGTTGAAAGCTGTCGTGAATGAGAGAGTGAAGATATCAACTATTCACTATAATTTATTCCAGTGCTCAAAATCGTGTGAAGTTACATTGACTATAAGTAGGAATCCATCCACCCTCAGCAGTTTTATTGTTGGTTAAGATTCCTTCGTGGAAAAGAGATTTGGCAGTTAGAAACGCTTTACGTTATATATCAACAATCTTTGTTTACGCGTAGCCAATATCATTAAATTTTGCTGATATTCAAAGTGGGTTGAAATATTGCTGATGGTTTTTTCGGGGCATTCAACATTCATCCACTTCAACTTCAATGTGCACTTATATAGACTAGGTGACATTTGAACTTCACGAGGCGGTGATTTACTAATGCCAGCTGCAGCATTTTTAGCGAAAATTTGATTTATCAATACCATCGTTTTGTTTTTGGTACTCTTTTGAATGGAAGTAAATTACTCATAAATACAAATAATACTTTCTGTTTCCTAAAATGTTCTTAAGATAAATCGGTCAAATGGGTTTCAGAGTTTCGTATTCATCTTCTATTGCGAATACCAAATAAGCACCAATGTAAGCATGATTTTGTTGATTTAGATCATGATATGTTTGAATTTTCTTATCATTATTTCATTATTATAATTTAAGATTGAAGTCTTTACATAAATACTACCTAAGGATTGAATTGTATGACTGCTAGCCTGTGGAATGAATCTCCACAATGCCACTTCAAAGCATTTACTTTGATAGGGTGGAGCTTCCGTTCTGTTAACAGTTCTGCCATTCGGAAGTTTTAATCTATTCATGACTGTAAATGTAACCGTCGAATAGAGAAAAGCTACTTTTGTTCATCTTTTGGCAAAGAATATTCCGTATAATTAGACGAAATAGTGGTGTTTCTTAATGTAACATTTGAAATTCAACCAAGCCGATGAAGTTCATTTATCTAATTAATTATCATTTCGAATAGCAAACTTCTTCCGTGCTTTTCTTATAATTTAGGCTATTTTAGACTCTGAAATCATCATTCCGACGGATTGAGGTTGGGTACATGTCACAGGTTTTCAAATTCAAGGTCTTATAAGCGTTCGTCATATATATGGCAAGCATTTGGAAGGAAAATGACGTAATCCACGTTTAACAGTGAATCACTAGTGATCTCCACGCACACTGACCCATGGCATGCTCGAAAGTTAACTTAACTGCTCATTATACAAATTATGACATTTTTCGACTCAGCTATTACAGCAAGAGACTTTCATCTCTGTGCCTTCAATGTGTGGGAAGTAAACAGACATACACAATTATTTCAATCGATCCCTATTAACATGCATATGTGAAAACTCCTTTGAGAGCAGCGAGGTGTATTTTTTGCTTTCTCATAATACATTTTCGGAATAGTTCCCATAATGAAGCCCAAAAAGTAGACAATCGAACATTTGAAGCCACAAAGCATGGAGAGGGAAGTCGAATTTTAAATGATAATTAATTTACAAGCTGTCCGAATTCGATCGTATAAAAAAAAGAATAGAACGGTTGGGGAAATATATATATATATATGAAAATTAATCTGTGCTTGTGGTTGTCCCGAGAGTTATTGATACCTCAGTAGTTGTTATGACTACGTGTTCCGAAAAATGTAATCATTCACCACAATGTTGGCATCATTTTAATAACACCGTAGTGTATCAGCACATAAAAAATACAAAACACTAAGGTTGTTAGTTCAAATGTTACTATCGCGTCGTTTCTTCAACGATCGATTGTTTTGAAAGTGGAAATCTAATTAAAATACCCTCCTGATGTAACATTTTATTCTATAATTAAACAAACAAATGAGCAGATATTATTTGCTGGAACTAATTGCAAGAAGATAAAGGTGACATTTAAGTGCCTCATAGAGTGTTAAATTGTTGGTCACATTTGATGTGTACTTGCGCATACCGCGATTTTAGGAGAATAACCTATTGAATAGATCTTAGCAAATAAATTGCCTGTTTACCTGTTTTTCACAAAACAAATCTGAATGATTACCTAATTTTCTCCAGTCTACCGACACTAGGATCCAGTGAATAATATACTCAAAGGCGTAACTCGTTCGTTTTTCGCCCCTCTAGCGAATTTAACCTTTGAGAGGAGGATTCCATTTTTGTTCTCAGAGGGTTATTTTCAATTAGAAAGGGGATATATTAAAACCGTTTAAGACCCTCGAGTACATTTTTGGTATCTAACTTACCACATTCCTCTTTATCGGTTTCCCTCTCACAGTGGGGTTTCCCATTATTGCAGAGGTTGGGTTAAGAATATCAAAGATTTGCGTAGGAATAGATGATAATCCACTTTGCTGGTGGGTTTGCAACCGAAAGATATTTCAATGTAATCATTGCCTTTCTCGAAATGGGAGAAGGGAAACGAAGGCTCGCATCCACTTCACCTAATCGATCAAGTGTCAGTGTTACAAAAGCCTAGGCATTTTATTTTTTTAACTATGCATCAGAAGTTTTAGTGCTCAAAATTTGTCAAAAATTTACTTATTCTCCTTAAATACCTGCTATGGTATCACTGAATTTGCACTTCTGAATAAAGTAAGCTGCTGAGGTTAGGCCTGGTATTCTCAGGTGTCTCGCCTGTCTTCTTTCAAGGGTCTGATCAGTATGCGTTGAAACAACGATGGCCAAGAAATTGCAAAGCTCATCTTGTCTCATGTGAAGAAAATCTACAGAAAAAGTGATTTTTAAATGGGAAATATAGTATTACAATCATCTGTGCAGCATATCCCAATGTCTTCAGTTTCTTCTGTTCTTCTGTCCTTATTTATAGCGCAATGTTTACCACCTGCCTGCTTCTTCTTTTATGCTTATGCTTTCGTTTAAAGGTGCTCTACCACACGTATAAACCCCGAATTATTAAAAAAATCTTATGATCTTATGAAAATTCAAAACTGCCATTTACAGAACTAGGTGCTGGACCCAATTGTAGATACACCGAACCTGAGACCTGAGGGACGATCTAGCATCCATTAAGTCATCAGAAGTAACGTCTAAGAGAAATACAAAGGGAGTTAAACAAGATCAATTTTTCGAGGTTTTATACAAATTAGAGGATTAAAGAGTATATATGGTTAACTTTAGGACGATTTGGATGTAATGCTTTTACCAAACATGGATTATGGGCTAACCTGCAAACGCCATTACTGTGAAGTCGAAAATTGAGACTTGAGCTAATGACATTTTGGAGGATGAGGAGTCACTGGCTAAGATGAATCAGATCTTGTAATCTGTTGCTGTGGCAACCGTCGTAACAAATATGACATTATTTCTCAGCCAATCACTGTAGACGCTTTGAGAGATGTGGTAGACCTTGTCTCAAAAGCACACTAATATAGAAGGAAAATTATCTTGTTTAAGTTTCCTAAAAATGCTTGAGTTTTGCGTAACTCTGCAATGACAACCTTGAATGTTTGAGTGAAGACCAATAAACCAAAACGGGTAGATTCACACAGTTAAACAGTTGTGCCAATGAAAATATGGTATATAATTAAGCTATTTCACCTTGGCCTATAGTATAAATTCAGGATAGTAATTTGCTTTGGAAAGGCCTACGACGATGAGCTCCGATTTTCCTAAAAAAACAGTCTTTCCCCCATGCATTTTATTTGAGACCAATTGTTGTTAAACATTTCCACTAAGGGGGGTCATTACTTAGTTGGGTAATCACTAAATGCTCTTGAGTCTTAAGATAGGTTTTGTTTTACAATGTTCCATTTTTAGAACATCAATTTACAGAGCATGAGTACATATTTTTTCCAGACAATTCGTGCTTAAAGTAGGCTAGATAAGTCCAACTTTTCATCATTGATTGACGCATGTCCAACGTGTGCTGAATATAGGCACAACACTGGCTTCCTCACAAGGAGACATCTGCTTTATGTAGGCACGGCAACAGACACTTGTCAAAACACGCGACGTCGTCGGCCTATCCAGCTTTTTATTAGATTGCTTTGTATTCGTGAAGCAGTTATAGTGCCTGCTTTACGTAGCAATGACGCTGGACGCTGACGTCTAATTCTGGCGGACACGCACGGGACAGGGGTCCTGACACAATCTGAAACAAAACATTCTTACATTCGGCATTACCAAACTGGCATTGTTCACATAATTTAAATGATAGTAGGGAAGTCTTTATAAAAGGATGACACTGAAAATCGACTAACTCGTTATAATTTGAATAACTATTGCCACAACTACAGTAAATACACTCTTATGCTTATTGTTATCATGATCTGTATTTAATTCCTCTTCCAAAATTAATATATATTATTAACAGCTGATTAATTCACTGCTATGACTGTTTGAATGGTGGTTGGACGAAAACCAGAAACACCTTATAAATTATCAAAACACCTTTTAACATATTTTAGATCTGAGGTATCAATTCATAAAAAATTTCTGATATATAAATGGATATATATATTTGTCGATATAAGTGTACATTTTAATTGAATTGGATGAATGTTGGTGTCCTCGTAAAAACAATCAACTATATTTCAACTCACGTTAACTGTTGGCATGATTCAACGATAAAGTGGCTGCTCGTCAAACGAAAACGGTTGATATTTAACGTAAAGTGTTTCTGACTGTTAAATCTCTTTCCCTCGAAGGAACCATAACCGACAATGACACTGCTGAGAGTGGACGGATTCCGACTTATATTCAAAGTAACTTCACACGGTTATTGAGCACTTGAACAAATTAGAGTGAATGGTTGGTGCATCCATTTACCCATCGACGAAAGCTTTCAAACCCGAATAACGCGAATTTTGTCATCTTTGCTGGAACGCATTAAAAAAACAAAGACAAATGTGCCCCAACTCTCCTAAAATGATTCATTGGCCTGAGACAAGGCATATGACCACTATTAGATTTGGTTAAATGCACCTATTCAAAAAGGGATTTAAGATGTGATGTTTAGAGCTGCCATGACATTTTCAGGTCAGCGTGAGACCATTTTACTAGATTGCCGAGACTGCGTAGCTCACGTGGCGCTGACCCGGTGATGACAATTCTGGGCTTAATCAAGTCAACACAAACTAAAAATTCTTAGTAGACTGCACATTTGTAGAATGTTGCGCTTCTGCGATGAGAGAAGAATTTTAACTAGTTAGGTGGCCAAACTTCAGAATGATAAATTCCAATGATCTGAATTGCACGCGGTATGCATGAACGGTCATACCTTCCTCTGCAAAACCACTTTCTGGTAGATTAATGCATTTGAGGAATTCTTGCCTTGACAATAATCTATAATATTAACGTAGCATACCAGCCCAAGTCAGGTATTATATTTTAGATAGCAAAATAACTACTAGGGAATAAATCATTATAGTAGTCAATGTATTAATTGTTGCCAGTAATACCATGTGCAACATTTACCACGACTGATTAATTATTAATGAAATCACACATTTTATTTTACCACATTCCAATAGAATTTTGGTTTTCAAAAATCTTTATTAAAACTTCTATCACGTATTTAAAAAATGCTTAACAAACTGTAACATTACTAAATAAAACAGTAGACAGAATAACTAGAAGGCAGAAAGGGAAGTGATGGTTAGTGGAAGATAGGGGATAAACATACACAGGCGTCACGTCATCTCATGGTGATTTGCCAATTGAGAGCAACAATTTAACTTAAGAGTTATGAAGTACTTCAGACTGGTAAAACTGGCTTTGGCATTCAAGATCTGCCTTTCTAAGAGAGTAATCGGCTGGCTGCTTACTACAAAGAAAGTGATTTTGGGGCATGGAAATGTTGCAAGTGAAATTAGCATTTTATATATTCAAGGAGAAGCAGACCGCAATCTAGGATCCTTAAATAAGTTTGAGGGCTTTAAACATGTCACTCCAGTTCCTATTTCCATTTATGCATTGTACACGGCATTACTTGCACAAGTTCCGAATTTCACAATTATTTTTCCAACCCCTAAATTAATAAGAAATGATCTTAGTTAAAGTAATGCCCCCACCAGTATGAAAAAAAGGCCAGACGGAGGTATTGAGTATTACTGTGTCTGCAACATTCCACTGGCAGAGTAGCCTGGCAAGAAAGCTGGTTCACATTGAAGTTCACCTTTCGTTTGGGAAACGGCATTCCTAAAATGCTTTGCATAGTTATAGTGAGGGAAGTAGAAGAAAAAATGATTCTTAATAGCCATTTTCTACGAAAAACGTTTTTCGATGATGACTGCTATAATTTCAGATTGAGTTAACGTGCTCGACTGCACATTCCTTTGTACTGAGCCAGAATAATAGCGTGGTCTTGGTGGACGAACGCTAGGGTCTCTCGGCCCATGAACTTACGACATTTTGACTCGTAGCACATTCTTGTGCGTTTTCTGGAGGCAATTCAAAGCACTAAAATGCACACAGGCTAGAGGAACCCCTTCTTCTCTCCCTTAGCCAGGACCTGGCTCAAATTATCTTTATCGATCTACACGTTCTGCAACCCTATGATAAAGTGCATGCGGCATCGTTGATAGTAGAGTTCCATCAAGAGAAAAGCACGTGCCCATGCATTCGCTAATAGTTATGTGTATTAAGTGGTGGCTTCAAGTGGATACATAGGTACATATGTATGAAATGGGATAACGTTCTAGACAAGTTTAACGCAAGATAACCAGTCGAGTAACGGAGGATATTATCAGCCACTGCCTCTGTGGCCAACAACGCCATGCCCGAGCACCATGCGCATACTCCTCTCTCCCACCACCCCTCAACTTCACTAAGGCAGTCACAAGGTGGTGATCTGAGCCCTCTCTCCTTTTTCGGCGGCAAACATAGAGACCCTTACATCCTTACACTCAGAGGAATTTCGGTAATCCGCCTCAGAATCTAGACCAACCATTGCAACCATTCCAGTCGCAGCATGGTACTTGTGCTGTACAACCACGTATTCCAGGCACTTAGGCAATTCGGCTTTACAGACTATTACCGGTAGTACGCTTCGTGCTCTCCTCGGAGTAGTAACCCGTCCCACCACCTCAGGACTGTTCGTTCTCTCAATTGAAGTACAGCACAAGCCCATTGTCGAAAGTTACCTTCAATCCGTTATTTGGAGTCTTCTTAGTTAGTTAGGAGTCAAATTGCCTTGGTTTGAATGATTACATGTTTTTTGCTTACTCCGATTCTCGCAATATTTTAGATGTGTATCTTCCTCCTGTAGTTGAAAAAGGAGTAGTTTAAAGACCATCGGAAAGGCATAATAGTCCCGTCAATAGTTCATTTTTTTTTTATTTTTAGGGGTTTCGCTCAAAGGTATTGACAGTATAATCAGGGTAAATTGGTTGTTTTTTTTTCTGATTTCAGTAACATGGCACTTAGAGCTGTTTCCTATGAGCGAATGCTGCAGCCTGCTTCCTTGTCGACCCTAAGGAGAAATGGGCGAGGAGGTTTGTGTATTTTGAAAAATTTGCTCTCCTTCTGCCCTCAACAATTTCGTGGTACCCACGTCGGAATTGAGTGGTGGATGTAATGGCTGCCTAGGGCTTGTAGAGGTCAGTCCGTAGCTACATTCCGGCAAGAGGTTGATTGTTAAAATTGAGGATACTCATTTTATGAAGTGTTTCCTTCACCTGAAAAGATATCTGAGATACACGAACTCGCTAGGGAATCAGTTGAAAGCTTAGACGATTTATCATACACCTCCAGTCGACTGAAGTAAAAAAATGAAAATCCAAGAGCACTGAAATTGGTAAAAGAGAGCCTCATCTCAGGTTCTCAGACATGCATTTCTGCTTGTTCACTCGCTATAAATGCGAGTAAGTAAATACGATCTAGTTATTTTAAAGTCATACAAATTTTATGAATTAGTCAATTTCTCGAAATTAGTCTGATCAGTTTCTGCAAAATTTGTCTGATCGTTGTAATATACTAACTGTTTCTCTCTTATATCTCACTAACCGCAAGGCAATTGTAAACATACACTTCGAAGTATTCTTCTGCTAGCACTTGCGCTATTTGCAAATAGTACAGTCTAAACGAATCTCAAGGACGTGCATCGTACAGGGTGGCAGTAACTGCTAAAACAGTGGTTCTTTTAAAGTAGAATTAAGAAACAAATTCTAAGATGCAATGTAATCAATGAGAATGACTTTATTAATCTTGGAAAAAAATCATGATTATGACAGAGTTAATAAATCCTTGGGAAGAACACCAAAACGAAGTAATGAGGCAACTGTAGACGGTGGATGATGCAGAATACATGCAAATTTTGATGCTGATTAGGGAGTTTCGAATGCTACACCAGTCTGAGACACAGAGTGTTAGTTGCTGTTAGAATCTGTCCTGACAAATGGGAATACAGCTGTTCAGACTGTATTTGAATGCGCTCATAAACTCGACTGCGTTTCTAAATGGAAAGTTTGCTGGCAACACGACTAGATTGCTGGTACACTCATTCACACGAACGACATTAACTGTTCCACTTTTATCAGCGAATGTTGCTCGCAGTAACAGTCCGAAGTTATTCACTTTCGCCTAGTGGAAACGAACGTGAACTGTCGTCATTGTCTGAAATGTATGGTTAGTTTGAAGAAGAACCTACAACGCGGAACCTGACTTTTGGCACTGAAATATTGCATGCGAGATTACCATTTTCCAATCTCAAGCGTGAGCATTTTGTAACAAATGATTCTTTAAGTAAGCTAAGAGCCTCGAAATATGTCACTTCCGTTGAAATTTCCATCAGTGCACTGTACATCGTAGCACTTGCTTCATTTTCCATATTCGTGTCTCCATCGTTTGGCTCATCATCTGAATCTGAATTGGACTACTAGAAGAATGGGACTTACTTGATTTAGAAAAAGCTGTGCTGAAAGCCATTAGCCTAAGGAACAATATATTGGTCATTTATAACTTCTGAATGAATGATTTAGTGAGTGTCTTTTGTTTGAGGCCATATATACTGCTGTTCACTGTTTACGTGAACTTCCAATTGTGAACTTCACATTGTGCTGCACATATTTTTCTCCAATAAGGAATTTGCAATGTTTGTTTTCTCAAATTATAGGGAAATGCCAATAGAGTAAACAAATTGTAAAAATCACCACTGTACACATTTTGATTTAGGGAATCCTCAGAAGGGGCAGATCCCCAACTACCGTAGCTTAGCTTCACACTACGTGAACATTAAAACTGGAGAGAACCTGCTTTGGAGTAATAAAGGAACGAAATCATCACAAAGTGTGATTTGATCGATGATAAAAAATACTGCCTTTGCGCAGTCGTTCCGCAGACGTGCCCTTGAGATTTTGTCTTCAACTTGCAACCTTGACGCACCCCGGGATCCCAAAGTACTTTTTATTTCTTCAATAGTAACCTCTAGTTCAATTTGGAGTGGCATATTTGAAATTTATGTAAGGCGAAAGTGAAATATGCGCTAATATTTAAAGTATATGTCGATGAATATTAGCACCAAAGATGCTTAAGCTGTCTTTAATTCATCTAGCGCAACAATGCCTAACTGCGATTCCTCTTAAGTCACAATGACCTACTAGTTTGTTCAATGCCAGCTTTTTCTACAATACACAGGAAAAGTCATTTATATGGTATAAAATGTCTTATAATTGCCTATCCCAACCTTTTCTAGACTTCAATATTTTGCAGCATCAAATATGGGGGCCTTTTCAAATGGATTATGCATCGATGATTCTAGTGTTAATGTTGTGCCTTAGTTCCATGAAAATTTAAATAGTGAATGTATCGAAGCCTTTAATTAATCGATCAAAAGGTTATTTATGAAAATGCCTTCTTTGACTACGTATAAGAAAAAAAAACGATCTGTTTTTTATCCATTTTCACAATCCTATTACTTTAGCATTTCGGATTCTTACACACCTTTATTTATATTGCTATAACCGATAAAACCGTATTATAAGATATTCATTTTTCTAGTGATGATTATCCTGAAAAGCCTAGCCACGTGATTTGTGCGTGTTCATAGCTTAATAGCTGTTTTAACTCGACAGTTTTATATATTATGGATTTGGGGCAGATAAGCCATGCGGAAGTGTTATAGTATTTCAATGATTGTTCTTATGCTGATTTTTATCAGGCCTATTTATTATGGCAAAAACAACTTGTAAATGACTACTTAAATTTTGATTCAAATGAATGGGTATTCATTCAATACAAACGGTGATGATGAGAATGAAGTGAATATAGGTACGACATTTACCGTACATAATAATGTCCCTCCACCGTTCATTTGTTTTCCACATAGCGAGTTTTGCCATAATGATCGAATCTTACTAACCGTTATTTTCGATTTGGCGCCAGATTGCTCTTATTTTCCCTACGAAGAGAATGTACAATGCCTTCGGGTTTGTATTATTACTCATGCCAACCGAAAACTGAAAACCAGTCAGGACAATCAGAGTTGAGGCTATTATTAAGCCATGAGAAAGTCAGTCCGTAAGTGGTGTAAAAAATACGCATCTTAATTAATCCGAGGCTAAGCAAATAAGAAAATTTCCAACAGATATTTAGCAATTTATATACTTGCTTTTCTGCAAGTGCTTCCTCTCCGTAAGAAATGGCTGCTAGTGAAATCTGACGGCAGAAGCACTTGGTGGAATGAAGTTCCCATCGCACTAGTATTAGCCCTCTTTATTTAAGCCATGGTCCATCTTCGATATATGTAGACCAAAATCAGTCAATCGCATCCAACTGGGCAGTAAAGTACAGTTTTCGTGCTTATTTTTAATGCAATGGCGTGGCTATTCTGGTGTATTTTTGCTTTTAGAAACACCATTTCTTTGCACTGAATTTTCAATTTCATTTACTTTAAATCCATCATTAAATTTCCTAAATCTATCAATCTTGCAATATAAATGTCATAAACCTTTGATTTTTTCTTTAATTGTAATGTCTAATCACTTGAATAATGCCCTCAATCTGGTGCAAAGAAAATGTTAACCGAAACTATAGGAAGAATCTTTGTCTATTCTCTTTTATAACACAGTCGTTTTTTTCTATTTAGCCTTTTTTTAATAAAAATGATTGACTTAATGGGATGTGATTATTTTCAAGCGATTTCTTCAAAATGACAGAGCCCATCATTAATTCAAGTCCTGAACACAGCCAGTTCAAATCTGTGAACGTGTCCTTTAAAAAAACTTGAATATTATTTGGTTAAATAAGAGCAAATTGTCGTCAGTCAAATCGACCGGAAACATAACCATTAACAATGTTTACTTAGCAGTAAGGAAGTATTTTATTAAATTCTTACGTCGACAATCAAAAGATTAGTCGCATATTTTAGGTTTAAACTTAACGTATCGCATGTGACTTAAGGAAATTAACACGAAGCACTCTAGAATTCGTTGGTTAGAGTTGGGATCTGATTTTTAATTCACTATCGAGTCTCAAAGTGGAGCCACTGAAGTCAAGAGGATATCCGGATGTTCTCTGCTGTAATACACCTTAAGTCCCTTTTACCAAATTGTTGTGGTATGTTGCATCAGAATACAATGTCAATCTCGAAGTCTTTCGAAGTTACAATTTTTCTTTTCCAAGTTGTAATGCTAAAAATTGCAGAGTCCTGTCATATTTGTGATGCTTTAAAAATATCTATGCGTTTACTCGACATTTTATTCATGTTTATTGTTTTACGAAATTCGGAAATGTTTAATATTGACCACTTTATTAATCACTGAAATAGCAAAAAATACGATTCTCTGAAGCGAAAATTGAGTAGCGACTATAAAATTACATAGAACGCAAAATAGATGAACCAAAAGCAAGGAAAATATGAGCTTCAACTATACAAGGAACGACTGCAATTCCGCAACATCATGAACGATTGGTATAAAGCCTTCTGAAATGTGCACAGTGCTCATTTCCAAATGCCACCAAAATATGATAAGTTGTAAAATTTAATAAACCGCCATAAAGCTACTACTTTTACAGAATGGCCTAAATTTAAAAGACTGAAATATATATATATATATATACGTATGAAAACTCTGAAAATTAGTCTTTCGCTGCAGTTTTTCTCAAAAATATTCCACTGAAATTATCAATTTGAGCTACACTTGCTTTGCAGTATAGATGTATTAAAATACAATTTGGTTGCAATGTTTCATGTATGTTTAGTTAATTTTCTAACAATTGCATCCTAAGAAAAGCTGGTACTGATAATTAAAACAGCGGGGTCAGAAAGGATTTGTATGATGGCAATTTACATTTTATTGAATATATTGAATACCTAAAATTTCTATATAAAACCAACAAAACTACAACAGCATAATGCATTTGTTCTTTTGCCTACTTAAAACGCTTGTTGATCGGAAACGATATCTCCATACAATTCTCTAAGAAATTCTAGGCAAGTGCTAAAATGCACAAAATATTTCTCTCAAATTCAGTCCGAAGATATAAAATGCATTTGAGTAGAATTCATTTACAAGAACATTATTTGGTTTAACGACAGTTTCCTTGGGCCATTTTAGGCCTTTGTTAAACAATGCTGGTTGTGAAAATGCTTTTTTCTCTTATCAATCACAGGACATTCTCTGTTTCACATTCACCGTATAAATGCAGGTCACGCACAAGGAATCAATGAATGGACAAATGCAGTGCAAAAATGATGTTCCAAGTGAGGATTTACCAAAATAAACGATTTGCAACACAAAATAACACTCGGATTTTTTCAACGCTAGGTGTATTTCAATCCCTTTCCGGTAATAACTGCACATTATGTATGACTTTAAGTCATCGGTATGGTGTTAAATTCTTCGTTAGATATGCATTTGTAGCTACGGCGCGCTGTTTTATGGGGTCGAAATATATATATATCAGAATAACATGTTACGTTTAATAAAGTATTATTTAGGTAGCACAGTTTTGGATACAAAAGTAAAAATGGTGTTTAACTTCAAAATGACTTTGACCGTGGAAACGAACTCTAACTTGAGCTTTTAAACTAAATTAACAATGTAAACAACCTTGAGCATGAAAATTGACCTGATCATGAAAATGACCTTGTCAATATACCAGAGTCGCTCACGATTCCCATTGCACCAGCATTCTTAGAAGACTGGCTTTTTTCAAAACGCCACTCTCAGGAAAGAAAAAGCTTTTCTAATGAAAAATGCTACCTCCAGTACCGCTGACTTTTCCATGCTCGTAATACTCTGGATGCAGATAGTGAACCTATTCACGGAATGTCAATGTTAAAAATGTAGAATAGTAAATAAAAAACTGCTCAAGCTGACACACCGAATCAAATGCGATAGGCTCACGTGCCGGACATGGTGGTGTCTGCGTCAACACTGGACCCTTCGTAAATGATTCTCACTTTCTTCGAATGCTTTATAAATAATTAAAAACAGCATTTTAGATTCAATAATTGTCTCATTCTGAAATTTTAAATATATTTTATGTGATGTTGGCACGTAAATCATCCCTCCATATTCGATGAAAAAAGGAACATTTGGCTTGATCAAATAACGAGAGAAAGGATCGAGTTGTCATTGGAAATTTAAAAAAAATAAATTAATTTA
This sequence comes from Anomotaenia brevis, assembly GCA_030710315.1. Classification (NCBI taxonomy): domain Eukaryota; kingdom Metazoa; phylum Platyhelminthes; class Cestoda; order Cyclophyllidea; family Dilepididae; genus Anomotaenia; species Anomotaenia brevis. The sequence goes on from JAUOZQ010000395.1 coordinate 23,064, forward strand.
CAAAGGTTTCATGTAAATGGGGATAAAATTCAAAATGATTACCAATGTATTAAGTGTAATTGCCTTTTTGGTGAGGTGTTCGAATTAATGATTGATAAAAAAGAAAATTTGATTTTTTTTCTCTGACGAATAAACACAAAGATAAGGTGTCTTCATAAAATGATTATCAAAATGAACGAATCGATATGTTCTTATAACAAATAACTTTAAAAATGGAGCTAACGGTTCTGTTCTCAATTGCACAATTTAGGACAGGACTTCAGTAGACCTATTTACAGCATTTGCTGTTGTTGCCGAGAGCAATTCGTTAAATCGTCTACGAAGTCAAACATTCATCATCGAAAAAGTGGAATGTTGCGCACTAGTTCTCAATACCTCAGAATTACAGGGCTTCCTCATGATGAAATCAATATTTCGTGTTTGAGTTTAATTGCGTCTGGCCTTTCCTCAGACTGGTAAGGGCTTTAGTTTAACTAAGATCATTTCTTATTAATTTATTGGCAAACAAAAATAATTTTGAGATTCGGGACTTGTGCAAGTACACAAACGTAAAAGGAACTGGGGTGGCATATTTAAAGCACTTAAAGTTTTGCAATAATTCCATGCCCCAAAATCACATTCCCTGTAATAAGCAAAGAATTTTACCAGACTGAACTACTTTATGATTCACAAGTTAAATTGTCACTACCGATTGGCAAATTACCATGAGATGACGTAAAACCTGTACATTTTTATCCTCTGCCCTCCACTAACCATCATTTCCCTTCCTGCCCTCCTTCTTCCATTTATTATATCTATTGATTTCTTTAGTAACTTTTGCAGTTTATTAAGCTTATTGAAATACGTGATACGAGTTTTAATTTAGTTGTATAAACTTAAATTCTACTGGAATTTGGTAAAATGAAATGTGGGATTACATTAATAATCAGTCAGTCCTGGTGAATGTTGCACGTGTAATTACTGGCAACATTGCATACATATACTAGGAAATCGATTTATTCCGTGGTAGATATTTTGCTATCTAAAATATAATATCTGACTTGGGTTAGTGTGCTACTTTAAACTTATAGGTTATTGTCAAGGTTTGAATTCCTCAATGCACTAATCTACCAGAAAGTGGTTTTGCAGAGGAAGATATGTCCTTTCATGCGTATCACATGCAATTCTGCTTATTGGAATTTACCGTTTCCAAAGATATCCACTTTGAATTTACAACATGAGTAAGATTATTATTTACATTTAACTTAACGATATTTCCAAATAATCTGGCAATCAAAATAGGTGAGTAGAATGTTCTCCCAGTAGTAGGGAAAAACAGCTTTTGAACAAAAATTTTATAAATTGTTCACGGTTCTGAGGTATGGCCACCTAACGAGTTAAAATTCTTCTCTCGTCGCAGAAGCAGAACATTCCAAAATGTGCAGTCTACCAAGATTTTTAGTTTGTATTGGCTCGATTAAACCCGAAATTCTCATCACCGGCTCAGCGTCACGTGAGCTATGCAGTCGCGCAATCTAGTGAAATGGCCTCATGCTTACCTGGAAATATCATCGCACCACTAATAAATACATCTGAATTTCAAATCTCATAGTGGTCATACGTCTTGTCCCAGGCTAATGAAACATTTTCGGAGAGTTGAGGCACATCTCCGCTTGTCCTTTATCAACGTTCTAGCTAAGATGACAAAACTCCCTTTATTTCACTGAAGCTAAAACAGGCTTCAAAGCTATCGTCGATAAGAGAGTGGAGACATCAACTATTCACTATAAGTTATTCCGGTGCTCAAAACCGTGTGAAGTTACGTTGAGTATAAGTCGGAATCCGTCCACACTCAGCAGTGTTATTGTCGGTTATGGTTCCTTCGAGGTAAAGAGAATTCAAAATGAAATGTACTTAGTGTTAAGTATCATCAGTCTTCGATAAGCGAAGACTGATACTGTTGATACTGTCAATTTATCGTAAAATCTTGCTAATAGTCAACGTGGAATGAAATATCGGTTATCGTTTTTAAGAATCAATCAACTTCCCTCAACTTCAATTTCAAAGTGCATTTATATCGACGAAAGCGAAAGCATATTTAGCGAAACTTTAAAATATCAGTATCAGCCTAATCAAAGTTAAATTAAACATTGAATATCGCCATTCTCAACAAATGGTAACTGGTATGGTAAGGCATATATGGCCAAACCATCATACCGAACTTATTTTGTGACTATATTAAAGAAGCCTCAATTGAAAGACTGAAAACTTTGTCATCATAATGTACGACCTGACGTCTTTGACATTAGTGCAGATTGAAAATGTAGTGGAGTAGCAAAGTTCCGTTTCGATCCAATGACCGGCTAACACGTAACGTTGCAATACAGTTGGTTTACAGCCATCTGTACTCATGCAGGGCACGTGACGGCTAAGCCTTGCCAACCCAGGTGTATCAACTTGTCCTTCTTTCAATCCGTCTTTGTTCTAACACTACATTAATATTTGGAAATCCAGAATTGAACCTGATTTCTTCGTATGGATCCAGGCGTTGGCAGCTTCTTGGCGGTAGATAAGCGGAGAAGCAGGGGTCCTCGAGCGCTCGCCAAAGCGATGCGAGGGCAAGCTGAGAAGTACTCATTGCCAACCCAGTGGTTTGGTCTGCCAACAAACACGCGCTCTCCACAATTGGCCTTGTGCAATATAACAACCGTTACTGAGCATAGATATGATTGATCAGTTCTTCTAAATAGACAATAAGAAACTAAATAATTTTGCGGATTTAGAAAGAGCACAACTACGACTACTCCATAACAGGTCATGGTGGTACTTATAGGTTTTAATGATTAAATCGCAATGTGATTCAAATATGGATAACGAGGGTTTAGAAGAATTTGCTAATAAAGGCATTCATAGGCTGGAAATTCAGAAAAACGCTAAATAAATTTACAGGAAATGTGTTCACAATTCTAAGACCTTATTATGCATTAGACTTCAGTCGTAAGGTCAAAAGGATTCGAGATGGCCAAGATCCTAAGGAGGATAGCTATTTTAATCTATCATAATACTGCCCGCTTTCTGATAAGGCCAATAGTAGTAATCTAACTTAATTAAATGAATTTCGGCCTCAAAAATAAGTAATGGCGGATTGTCCTCAAGTCGCCCATCTGCAAAACAATCTCATGAGATTTGATTCATGAACATCCATAAAACGAATCTTATTATACTTGCTTCTTTTTTCTTTAAAGTCTATTTAACACAAAGTGTATAACATTTTATCACTACATTGATATATAGAGGCAATGAACTTCTATACATTGTATGAAGCTTGTAACATGGAGACGCAGTATAAATTCAGATGCTCGTGCAAGCGTTTTCCAATAGAAAGAGTCTAATTTGAACGGATATTCTATAAATTGATGAGAAGAGTTTTCTAGATATCGTTATCGATCTTATTATCCATGTGGAGAAGGAGAGTAGACATTACTTGCTGTAGACGACTGGAGCTTTCTTGAGCCCTTTGAAGTAAGTGTAGCGTTCTCGTATTAGGCTATACACTGTAAAAATGGTTTCTGGGCTAATCAGCTTATGGAGTCAAGGTCGTCTTTTGAATCAAATACATTTTAAGACATTCAATTTTTGAACCTGATTGTTAAGATAAAGGCGCATTTTTTACATAAATTAGGAAAATAGATCGTGCTATTTATGCAAACGAAAAGACGTGGTATTTTGTGACCTTTTTCAGGTACCTATCGGTACAAATGATTGACAGCTAATGACATATGATATGGTATTGAAGGTTGGTAGAAAATAGGTGGTATGGCGAAATATCAGAAGATAATGTTGATTTAATAGTTGATACGATCTCATGGAAGCATTAAGGCTAGTTTTCTTGACGCAGCCTTGAATAAGGCTCTATTTGGCTCCCATTTTTGCTGGATTTAAATGAGCGTTGTGTCATTAATATAAATATTACTTGCGAAACAGTCAACACAAATGAGCATCAAAGGCATTATTGTGAAACCGAAATGCCCTTTTAAACAATGATTGCTCGTCCTTTTAAACTGGTAATCTCGGGACTAGTTACGGAAAAAACAATGTTAGTGGAAATGCGAATACAAGAAGGTAAATTCAAGCCACTTAGCTACTTCATTCGAACAGTTAGTAGCACATAATAAGTAATCAGGGAAGGAACATTGGTGATCGAATCATCAAATGTAACATTTGCTCATATTTATCATTTAAAGAAAACTAAGAGAGAACCTATGAGGTGGACTGGCACACGTATTTTCAAAGAATGTTCTCTAGAGTCAATTATAAAAGGCCACCGTGCGCTCTGTAGGAGTCGACTGTGTCACTGGTTAAGCTTAAACTGAGGCTCAGTCAAGCGAGCAGTTCCACCATGTTTAATCACTGCTTTGACTAAGCAAGAATGAAAATCAAATTTGACATTATATCAAGAAAAATACATTTTTATTAAACGAAAGTTATCGCAGTTGTAGAGCCCGCATAGAATAAGTTTGATTGCTGACGACAAGTTTCAACCAATCATATTTTAGTCCTCAGAAGTTGTGCAACTTTTGCACTATGTGAAAGATTATCTGCATCCTTTGCTAAATTCCCAAAAAAGTTTTTTGTTAATAAGTCATTGAAATGCCAAAAAGATCAAAAGTTACCACCATTTTAAATTGTTGGACTGTTCACATTTTTTACAATCTGCTTTCACAATTTTCTATATATTTTACAATTTATATTCAAAGCGGGATTACAAATGCTAATTTGGAAGAACGGACAGAAAAATCATAATCACAACTTTCTAACAAAGGTTGGAATTTGAATAGAAATACTAACCGATGAACTATTCTGAAACTATCAACTTTCTTTAAATTTGGTGGGTTAATGCTTATTTCAAAAGCGAAGTTATATTTCGGAGTATTTCGTGGTCTCCATTGTTAAAAATTATCACTCTGAATAATATTTTAGATTCGATGTCAACAGCTATTTAATTTGGACAAGAAAAGAGCAGTTACAAATGAGGGTGTATTCAAGATTTGAAATTGCATTGTTAATCAGCATCGACGATCCATTTAGGCAAACACAACCTAGTTTACTTCTTAAATTTCCAAAACTGAGTATTTTCAAGGATATTGTGTGGCTTATTGCAGACTGTTTAAAAGAAATATTTGGTACAGTTCGATGGGCAATCGGCATAATCATTTTGATATGTTTGGCTTAATTCGAGTGAGCGACTAAATCAATTTTGAATTTGCATCTGATAATAGATTATGGGAAATATACTCAAACCACGCTTTTTGAAATACGGGCTAGTTATAAGCATGCATTATGAAGAGTTATTTCACTGGCACTGAATTCATTCTCTCAGTGCCGTAATAACGAACATCTCATCTTATATATCTGTTTTAACAATATATTGTTTATCGTAGTTACACTACGCTATATAAAGCGTGGACGTAACATCACAAGACGATGACGAGCCTTCTGATTTATTTACATTTTCTTCAAATAGGAATCATCTCAATAAGTAATCTTCATCAGCTTCGAACAATCTTGCATCAGAAATGTCAGAGGTCAGTGAATCTTAATGTAATAAATCGTATGACTTCACACTTCTTGTTGGACTGCTATTAATGAGTTTAACTGCAGTAGTCTTCCATTTGATTTGCAGACACCGTTTTATTAGCCTTTGGTGGCATAATTAGTTGTTCGCAAGCAGTCAAAGAAGAAATCTTGTTATAATGCAAAAAAATTCTACTAAATACCTCCAGGTATATCTGTATTTCGAGTTTTCCTCTATGGCAAGGTCGTTAGAATTTCAATCTCCTGCACAAAGATTTCCATTCTACAAGTTATGCGAGATTTTTAGTAAAATTTTAACATGAGCACGTGCTGAAAATACCTGCAAGGTAAATGCAAGGTCTGTAGACGATAGTATATGAGATTGGGTGCAACTTGCGGTATGAGGCAACAAATATGTATAATGACGTCGGTTACTAACTACGACTGTCAGAAGTCATTTATCATACCGTGTGTGCATGAATTCTGCAAACTCTACCATGTTAGATTATAGATAAAACATACATCAATTTTTATTTTTAAAACTATTTAAAAAGATACCAAACTACGGACACTTCATAATTGAATATGAATTAATGGATTGTCCTTTGCCATCGTGTTGTGAAACCAGACGTATTTAAATCAATGTTTTTTGATGAAATAGGGGTTTTCAATCACAAACGGGCAATGAATACAATGAATAAAATTTATTTCATCTTTTTTATTTTACAAAATATTTTAGCATTCTTATGTTAAAATTTGTCTAATATGATAAGGAACAAATTAATTATCCATTCTTTAAATAAGGGAGTTTGTAATTAAGAAATGTAATACGGATTTCATGCGGAGTTACTATAACTCTTATACTTAATTCTTAACTTAAAGCTTATCAAACCAAATGAACTAAATGTATTTAAGCCTAACGCAATGTGAATATATTGGTTCTTAATGAAATTTAAATAAAGACTGAGAAAGAAAAAACTGCCCTTTTCCTAGAAATAAATTTTGCGTCAACGCTGATGAATATCTACAGCTAAAATAAAAACTTCTATAGCAATCTTATAATTTTTATTATTTATTTGTCTCTTACGAATAGGTTATTTTTGATTTAAGTGCAGCATTCCAAGTTCTTAAGAGCAGACTAGGTTGAAGTATGGGCAAATGCACATCTTAGTAATTGAAACAGATTTATAGTTATTTGAGAATGCCTGCTGTTGGCAAATGGACCCAGAGCAAATCGACAGGACTATCGGATTAAAAAATGTCGGATGCGCTTCAGAGAGTATTAAACAATTACCACAATCCTGGAAAAAAAGGTAATTCAGTCTAATAGATTTAAGGCTGGGCTAGCCCGTATTTCAGCTTCATGAACGTGGGTTCCAAACGACTAGTCACCATGAAACATTCTTCTGCTTGTGTAAAACAAACTTATTCCCGATCAGTGATCTGAGCCGCAATCTATGCTAGCTAAATATGTCTCCTTTTTTCAGCAGTCGCTTTTTCCATCTGGTAAACACTGCTGTCTTATATTTAGCCTACCCTTAATTTTTAAAATATATTTCACCACTCTCTAAAAAAGATGAAGAATCAACTTGGTTTAAGATTCAATTTAACTCATTACCTCAATAAATAGCTTTGCCTTGAGAAGCAGCAAAAAATTTAAAGCAACACTTTAATATATACTATATGTAATGTGCCAAAAAGTATGATGTGAATGGCGTACAAAGTGTTATTTATGTAATATATAATGACATAAATAAAGCTGGCCTAGACTTCCCTATTCTCCTTTCTAGCGACGAAAGCTTATTGTCTTACAATTTTGATTCGTTAGTGTTAGTTTTTTAGTTAAATTAAACGAAGGCATTACTTTGCTCCAGTCCATACTTTAGTTCCAATTACGGACTACATTTTTTCATATATGAATATTATTCCCCCTCACTTAAAATCAAATTTAAAGGTTTTTCTAACAAATATAAGCGAGAATCAAGAAAACGAAATAGTCCCAAGACCAGGTTTTCCAAGAAAAGGATGCCTATACCCCAATGACTAACAATTTTAACAGTAAATCTATTTACATGTGGCAAAACTTTGAAACTATCGAAGGTGATTACGTGGATTTCGTAAAAGACGAAAAGACAGGCCCAAACTTGTATGAGCTGCTCATTGCATCCCACGCTGGTGTCAACTGGGCATGTTATGTGTTAGCTAAAATTAAGCCAGAAGTCGTTATTTCTTTCGATTACGATGTAACAGGCAGGTGATTTTTAATAAGAAGCTTTTTGATTTGCACATGGATTCACTAACTTTTGCCACCTTTTAGGCAATACCACCGATAAAGACGTCTGCGACAGTGAGTCATTCAATCTCTTACTATATGATAAATTTTGATAAATAGAAGTCCTTTCTCTCTCAGTAGCATTTAAATTGGTTCGTTGGCAAATGAAAATGCCAAAAGTGGTTTAAATATTTTCATTGATTTTGCTTTAACACAACCACTACTATTTAGGCAATACAACAACATCATCTGCCCTGGTTGTGGTCTTAAATAAGAAGCTTGGAAGTAGAAGTTGGTGAAGTCAATGTAGGCCGGGCTTACGTATTTGCGTTATTATTAATTTATTATTTTAGCTTTTGCGGTAATCTCGGCTTTTTCTCGTTTCTATGGAGGACTGTCAACAGCCTGATATTTTCCCCATCCGAACTTTATTCAAGCTTGATATTAATATCAGAAAAGCGACCAACAGTGTTCCATACAAATATATCCGAATGCCATCCTCACTGTACCATACCAAGTACATATTCCGAATGAATATTGTTTTCAAAATACTAATAATTAATTGGAAAAAAATTATTGAATACACCTCTCACTACGACAACTATTTAAGTATTTTAAGCAAAGTACGTTTTGTAAAAAAATGCACCGACTTTCATAAGTGCTGTTTGCGGATTTTTTGGCGAAGTCTATAGGCGCATACCTTAGAAATTGATATCAGATAAAAGTCAAAAATATTGAGTTCACAATAATTAGGGATGGTTATGTGGTTTTAATCATCATTTTACTATGTGAATTTTCCTTATTTAAAATAAGTTTCATATTATAGTAAAGAATAATGAGATCAGACATAATGTTAGGTATTTACACTTAAAATACTTTTAAAAAATAAGTTAACGCTTACCTTTTTAAAGTTGATTTTCCTATCTTAAATTTCGTCTCTTCATAACTCGCAAACTTTTAGTAACTGTAAAAGTTGAGCAAACTGAAGAGTGCAATTCATAGTGTATAATTTTAATGCCACTGTCAGCAAAATCACGAGCGTTATTCAAATGAAACTCCTTTATGCTGGCCATAGTAGTTGCCTCTTTGATTCCCATGGAGAGCCATTTTAGCATTTTATAAGTTGCTTTACCACAATCATAATAGGGCCAAAATAGGGCAAGCAATTAAGGGCTTTTAAAAGCATAAATGTGAACTATATTTACTAAAAAATAACTACTTCAAAAACAGGTGGATGAGCAATAAGAAATCGAACTGGAAGTATGAGATAGTGGTAATTGGTAGAGTAAGTGCTCAGACGATGTATGGAGTGTAACAATGTCAAGTAGAACATCTCCATTATTTTAATATGAAGCCAGACGCCTTTTCTTTTGACAGATAATTTTTTTCCAATCCTAAGAATCAGAGAGCAATCGCATACTGAATAGGAAAAGTTCCTCCTAATTTATCATAGCTATTATTGACACTTAATAGTGTCAAAGTAAAGAATTCGCGACCGCTAGTCATCGAAGACTAGGAAATTTTCCAATCTATTTCAAAATGCTTTAAAACACAGGTCCCTCAAATGATGCATAGAAGATGACAAGTGGACTTCACACTTGTGTAATATAATTTTCAAGAATCAGTATCGCAAACACGGTTAAATCTTAGATCATTTAAGTTTTAAAAAATCTGCTGGCTGCAAACTCGTAAGTGGTTATCTTGGGTCGAATCCTATTTCAACATTGGCTTTCTTTTTACATTCACATGATATAGAATAGCACATTTATTTACGCAAAACAGGTTTGAAGACATTGAGTTAATTATAAAAACCTAATAAACCCAAAATATATATTTTACTTTTCAACCTCACTAATTTCAAAGGTTAAAAATCCTTACAAGCATTCTCATATATAGACCTGCACCTCAACATTTCAAATGGTGAATTTCCACTTATGACGGACAATGGTAAAAAGCTTCTTTTTGCCGAAACTGTAAATCTTTGTTTAAAAAATGCAGTCGTGAGAATCGCAGATTGCAGCTGCGCAATTTAAAGTCCTTTGAAAAATCCACAAGGCATGTGAATTTCCTGGGGCTAATGCATCATTAACGTACTCAACCTCCCAACCTACATATTACTAAGATAATTCGCAAACAGCACTTGTTTTCTACGCACTGTCCATTGAAAAAATGTTAGTCATTTATTTTCTTTTCTTCATTGTATGGGATGCCCGAGAAATATGGGGTGAATGTCGTTAAAATACCTTAATTTCTTTTCAAAACGCTTATAAGATGAGTTATTTCAAGTAATTGAGAAAAAGTCCTAAATGCAGCTGAATTGCTGAATTTGTCCTGGATTAAGAGATATTTAATGATACTATCTAAGCACTACAAATATTCCCCAGTTTCCTACATTTAAATTGTAGAGATTTTTGAAAACTGGCATTGATTATAAGGCAGTCTATACCTCCTTCCTCCTGTCCGACTAATTGTCGTAGGAGAGTCGTTTTACATGCGATAGTATAAATTGCGCTGTAACCCTACCTATTTTTCATTATTGTATGAACACTGAGAGCAGTCAGGCATATACAGAACATCTCTGAATTAGGGGATTTGTACAAGGCTTTATGAGACATTCCCTACTTGCCAACTTTCAATTAAGGAATTTTCTAGAGTTAATGCGTCTGTTCATTTAACGGAGATAGGAATCAGGCCAGCGTTAAATTATTCAATGCACTTGAAGATATAAAATGTGAACTTACCACTTCTAAATGGATTCCGAATGACAAACTGAACCTGCAGAATCTAGCTTATTTCTAAATATGAATAAACAGTAAAGGTCTGTCTAAAGCATAAAAAAGTTAAACGAAAAATTGAATACTGGCAGATTTGAGAAGCAGGGAGTAAGGATAACTTTAATATTATAAAGTTCGTTGGATTTTTTATTAAATTCAGGGCGGAACTGCATTGAAATTACCCTTTTGTGAAAAAAATGGTTAAGAAATCTAAATTTTCTTAAAAAATCGAGATTTTACCTTCTAGAAAATGGTTGCTCAACATTATTTTCCGTTACTCAGTCAGTCAAATAGAGAAAATCATAATGTTCTTGTGAATATATTTTCTAAATATTGGCCAAGGGTATGGTAATTATGAGTTCCCATTACATTTCCTAAGGTGTTCAATTAATACATCCATATTTTTCGATTCAACAATCTTTAGAAACGAATCTATTTAACTTTTTCATTGAGTGATCAATTTATGCTACCGATCGTGATTTCAGTAAATTGTGAAACACCTTAAATATTACAAAATATTTATTTTTTTGAACAATTTCATCTGACTTAGAGTAGCAAAATTTCGTCCTTAGTAAAACTAAATGTATATTTATCCTGAATCACCTTGAAATTCTAAAATTTTAAAATGCTAGGTTTTGATATAAATATATAAACGAAGAAAATCAGCATTGGAATCAACTGGTCTGGTATGATGGAATATATAGTTTAGGTTGATAACAGTAACAAAAAAGCATTTGTATTTTAATTTCTGCTATTTGATTTATGAAGAACAGTTTAAATATCAGTGCCTTATTTAGGTTTTAAAATGTATTGTAATATGTAGTAATGGAAATCCATTTGAAAGAAACCTGTTTTGTCATGTACACATCAAAGCACACTTATCTCAAATAATTCGTTTGATAGCAACTGAGTTTCTCATGCTCAGCAAAGTCTTTGCAAGCCCAATTGAGAATGAAACACATTTTTCATAAATCAAGTTTAGCTATTCTAAAAGAAACGCATAGTGACCATTGAAAGTCTAAAAGCCTTGAACAAACAACTTTCACGCTTGTTGTCTTCACAGCCAAGGAGCAGCAGAGATGATGTTTTAATTAATTCTCCGGTCTTAATGAGTATTTAAAGTAATGATAGATTTAAGTTTCAAGAATATTCTCTGCGATCAAATGAAACCTCTATAATTTTTATTGAGTTTATCTAGCTGTGAGTGTGTTACGCTTAAGTCCTGTGGATTAATAAGGCGATAAATTTATCATTTCAAAAGAAATTTGCAGGATACTGCTAGCCATGAAATATCAGCCACATGCAAAACTCCTTATCTGACCTCTGGGGCTGAACGTGATCTCCAAATTGAAATCGTGCAACAGATCAGGTGAGCAAGAGACCATGGAAAACACTACAGATTCCAAACCCAGTTCCTGTGGAAAAATGTGTAATACACTTCAAATAAAGAAAGTTCTGTCGACTATGAGCTTTGAAAATAAATTGTTCACTGCGAGATATTTTTGTGTTAAATGTGACTAACCGTATTCATGCTATAAAGTCAATGTGAAAATTTTGAAAACGATAAATTCCAATAAGCAGAATTGCATGTGATATGCATGAAAGGTCATATCTTCCTCTGCAAAACCACTTTCTGGTAGATTAATACATTTGAGGAATTCTAGCCTTGACAAAAATCTATAAAATAAACGTAGTATACTAACCCGAGTCAGATAGTATATCTTTAGATAGCAAAACAACTACTAAGGAATTAATCATTCTCCTAGTAAATGTATAACTTGTTTCCAGTAACACTGTGTGCAACATTTACCAGCACTGAATAATTATTAATGTAATCTCACTTTATTTTACCAGATTCCAATAGAATTTGGGTTTCAAAAATGTATTGAAACTTTTCTAAGGGGCTAAACGGCTGGCAGTTTTGTTCAACTTCCTACTACAAAGAACGTGACTTGGGACATGAAAATGTTGCAAGTGAAATTAGCATTTTATAAATTCAGGGTCAAGCAGGCCTTAATCCAGGATCCTTAAATAAGTAGAAGGGCTTTACATATGTCACTCCAGTTCCTATTTCCAAAGGGCACTACTTACACCAATTCCATATTTCAAAATAATTCATCTTCTGCTATAAGCTAGACGAAATTAAAGTCATTATGAAGAAACTTTGTAATTCTGAGGTATTGAGTATTAATGCGTGTGCAGCCTTCCACTGGCAGAGTATCCTGGCAAGAAAGCAGGTTCACACTGACGTTCACCTTTCGGTTTCACCGGCATTCCTAAAATACTTTGCATAGTTGCGATGAGGTGAAGTAGAAGAGAAAATGAATGAATTTTAATAGACTTTTCCATGAAGGATTCATTTTTCACGTAGGCAGTGAACAGCAGTATATAAAGGCCTCCAACCGAAGACTCATTCACTCACTCATAAGTTGTAAATGACTGCAACAATCTTCCTTATTCTGCTGGCTTTCAGCACAGCTTTTTCTAGGTTTGGTAAGCCCCACTCTTCTAGAGGTCCAATTCAGATTCAGATGATGAGGCAAACGATGGAGACACGAATACGGAAAATGGAGCAAGTGCTGCGATGTACAGTTCACTGAAGGAAATTTCATAGGAAGTGACAAATTTCAAGGCTCTGAGCTTACTTAGAGGATCGTGGGTTACAAAATGCTTACGCTTGCCAGTGGAAAATGATAATTTTGCTTGCAATATTTCAATGCCGAAAGTGAGGTTCCATTTCGTAAGTTCTTCTACATACTGATTATGCATTTCAGGCATTCATGCCAGATTAGGATCACTTTTACTCAGGAGCAGTGAATATAGCCGGATTGAAACTGCGAGCCACATTCGCTTTTAACGAACATGGAAAACTTAACCTCGTTCGTGTGGATGAATGCACCAGCGAACCCTTCGCATTGCCACCCGGTTTCCCATTTAGAAACATTGCCGAGTTCATGAACGCATTCAAAGACCATCTGAATAGCTATATCCCCATGTGTCAACACAGCTTTTACCAGAATGACCTACTCGCTGAGTCTCAGACTGGTATAGATTCCGAAAATCCTTGATCAGCATCACGTTTCGCATGGTATCCTGCATCATCCAACGTTCACAGTCGCCTCATCATTTCTTTTTGGCACTCTTCTCGAGTAATTATCCCCTCTGTCCTAATCTTAATTTTTTTGAATTCGTTGCCTTATTAGACTTTGGAAAGCAGCACTGTTTAAGCAGTTACTACCACACATTGGAATTCATTTAAACTACTACTTGCAAAGAACGCAGATGCTAGCGGAAGAGTATTTCGTAGTGGTTGCATATACATTCTCATTAACCTTGCCCTCAGTGAGGAATAAGACAGAAACATTTGGTATATTACAACTAACTATCAAATCAATTTAGCAGAAATTGATCGCACTAATTTCGAGAAATCGAATGATTCATAAACTTTGTATGACTTTAAAATAACTAAATCGTATTTACTTAATTGAATTGAAAGCAAGTAAACAAGCAGAAATGCAGGTCTGAGAGGCTGAAAGGAGGCTCTTTTTGATCAAGTGCAATGACCTGGGATTTCAATTTTTTCTTCAATTGATTGGAGGTATCTGACAAATCGTCCAGGTTCTCAGTTGATTCCCAAGCGAGTTCGCGTATTTTAGGTATCTTTTCAGATGAAAGGAAGTCTTCATAAAATGAGTATCCACAATGTTTACTTTCAACGAATTTGCAATTTTGTATTAATTCGTTACCGGCTATCTGGTTTGTGTTCCAAAATGAGACAGCATCACTTTTGTTTTCTAACATATTCATGCAATTTGAAATAGAGATCGTAAATGGAAATGCAATAAAGACGTTTTTATTTTGCTCAAGGTGTCGATGTGCAACATTGGTATCTACGATGACTGTCTTAAATACCTGATCACCTGAATAGTCAGCAAGTGAATGTCACTTCACAAGCATTCCCTTTCCTAATCCGATCAAAACCTTTAGGCGAGTCAACTCCATGGACTATTGCTTAGACTCCTATTGACCTTAAAATAGTGCAATGATGCATCCACTGACATCAACATAACTTCCACTGGATTATTGAGGATGCTGGGATCACCACCGGGATCACTGTTCTGCGCAATGGCTTATTACATCTCTTCGTTCTCTACGTCAGGTACCAGATTTACCACCATCAAAGTCTAGAAGAGTCAAAAACTATGCCATTAATTGGTTCCACAAAGGTCCTCCAAAAGCCTCCAGGTTAAGAGAAATAACCAGCATGTGGTGGCTGAGGTGTTGCTTACGAGCTTCCGTACGGAGTTGTGAACGCTTATTCAGGTGACGGAACACAAATCATGCAAGCAATTTGTTGTTGTTCCGTGGTCATCAGCGTCCTGTCCTTGAAAAGCGCATCCGTATCAGCTCAGCCCATAATCGTAGCAAACTTTTAAGCAATATTGCAAAGAATTGATGCAATTTAAACACTGCTGTTGAAATTTGTAAACAAATTGAAATAATATTTCATTGCTTTTGACAAGAAGGAATATAAACTTGCATAAGCCTGGACGATGGCATCCTTTTACAGTTTTTGATATTAATGCACTGAAAACACTTTAGATAAGTCCTTAGTGTCGCCATCCATTTTTTTCAAATTTGTCTAAATGTCGTTAACGAGAAATTCATTATATTTGAAATGAAGGATTTCAGATTGCATGTGATAAATTACATCGTTAAGAGGTTGTGTACGATTCAAACCGACGTATTTTATTTACCTTTTAAATGGAAATAAAATATAACTGTCACATACTCAGAAATTAATTGAATGATAAAAGACAGGATGCATCAAATTAAGCCAATCAAACACGGTTGTTAATACTTGATAAATACATCATCGATATTGTGGCACAGAAAGGTCTTCCAGTACAACTCCAAGTGGATACAATCGAGGTATTTGGCTAGACGTGGGTTTCAAGTCCAGATAATACGTTTCACTCTAAGACCCTATTTGAGTATGGAAGGGTGCCTCGGGTTCAATTCAGCTTCTTTCAGCTTCGTTTTTGCATCATCCCTCGGAGTAGACCTCACTCCTCGGAACTTTAACTATAGTTAATCATGATGTCTATCAAATCAGTGCAATTAACTTGAAATTTTCAAAAAAATTCTGCATTCTTAAATCCACATGGAATTTCTACCATTGTAGTTGAGTTTTGAATTGTAGTGGGGGCGAATGAAGTAGTCAAACGAATCGTTGGACCATTCTAAAACACTGCTGAAGTACACCAGTCCAACGTTCGGCCTCGTCAACCTCTCCAAATCTTAGCTATAAATGTTCAGTCAATGGAAGACAGAAGTGATTGATAACTATTCCCATGCAAATTTTGCAATCAATTGGTTTTAAAGCTAGTCGGATTGAGGCCGTACAAGGTTCTTATGGCGACCGTTATTTCAAGTTAAATCTTCTATTATTGCAGTCTAATTTTCTTGTCAACTGAACCTATTTTAAAGCGGACACAGGGGTTGACCGAAATAGTGGAAACACCCAATGTTCTCATCGTAACCCTTGAACATGGTATAAACAATCCATGTTTTGTTTTACAACTCTGTTATTTGATGTAGTTATTTAAAATAAATACTTTTACTGGCACCTAAATATAGATTATAACATTATAAAATGGCAGACCACTTGGTCTTTCAGAGGCCAAATTGTTGGTGCTCGTATGGCAGGTACCGTCTCAAAGGTAATGGCTGCCGCCTTTGAAAGAGAATCAACCAGTTAGATTCTCTCCAAAACGTTTTACATATCCCTAATGAGATGGCTCCTCTAACGAAGGAAGAGGAGTAGAAGTGTGTACCCGAGCGTTTACTACATACCGTGTGTGCTGAGTGAGGAAAGCACTCAAGCGATTTTACGTGGTATAGAAACAAAGGGGCATGATGGGGTGATAGTAGACAGGGCTTTGTGTCTGGAAAGCTGTCCGGATTCTAGTTTGTCGCGTCTGGGTAGCTGAATTAGCACTGAGCCGGTGATGAGAATAAAGGGTATGGTCAGGCCTCACTAGTTAGAGACTACAGTTGTGTTAAATTTAGCGCATTATGTTTTTAAGAAGAAGTCGACCTCTCAGTGAGTCTTAGAGATTCAAGTAGTCATTTTTCTTCATTAACAAAACATCTCTCCTGAGTCATTCATTAAAGCCTTCTATTTATTTTTAAAATATTTTTAGACATCTACTGCAAAAGCACTCTGTACACCTTTCAAGAAGCGTTGTGCATCAATCGTAGGGGTGGAAAGTAAGATGGGATTCGTATTCCTTACCGGAAATTGCCTAGTTGACCATCGCGGTTACTTTTAATTATTCTTAAGAGCCGTATCGTGAATTAAGCACTCGCCTATTTACTGTTATTTGGCAATATTTTGCACGATTACTGATAATTCAATTAAGGAGAAAGAACAATATTGCTAGGTCATGAAAAGCATGTTTTATATTTGTTCATCGGAAAGTGTAGTTGAAGGTATGGATTGTCATTAATGGAATAGAGAAAGTTGTTAGTCAACTTGTTAATCGTAAGAGCAACTAATACTTAGAGTAAGATTAGACCTTTTCTGAAATTCAGCTCAGTCCTGATACGACGTTACGCGAAAATTGCTATTTCTAAATCGAAATTTTGTGGTACTTTAACTACGATTGGAGTTCATATGGTAGGAATTAGAAAATGATTAATCATCAAAGCATAGGGAAGATTCATCTGATTGGCTTCTGTTAAATTGTGTTGTTGCCAAAAGAAATTGATCTGAACAAATCATATCTAGAAATCTACAAATCCATCAATTTGATCGAAAATACACTTCCCTGTTAATCATTGAGTAAGCAATTAGTGACAATACACTATCGGCATATCTCAGGATCTTTACAGAATTCCCCTTTTTAAATCCAGCATGTACGCATGTTAGTACCTCCCATGGTCACGATTCTCATAACTGGCTCGGCATGACGTTAGCTCTGCTGTCTCGACAGTCAGCCTAGTTGCTGTCATGTCGTCATACTACTGGACTCCCCTGTCCCTAATGGAAGTTGAGTTATGTGCGCTTGTTCCTATGCTACTTGAGCTTCTAGCCAACATTCTGGTAAGCGCGCTTCTAATAAACACTCTCCTCCGGTAGTCTTCTCTTCCATCGCGCTTGGAACGGTTAAATGATCTTATACTATCTGGAAAAGGCGATGCGTCTAGGAGAGGTTTTTTACTGTTCTTGACCCGTCTGGCAAGATAATCGAGGTACAACCATTCCACCACAAGATTGTCCTTCCACTTTTACATGAAACAAACATTTGTCGTTTGCGATTTCAGTGATTTGTTCTTGTATTAACGACATCCAATGGAGCGAAATCAGGAATTTACTCGAAAAGGAGCCATTTTATGAAAAATCTCTGATGATAAGTTGAGTAGCCCTGGAGAGATGCTCGAATGCATTTTCGCTCCCTTAATATCAGAACATGCGAAACTCGTACTAATGTAACTGAAAAAATGAAAATCCCAGTCATCCCTGTTTGAACCAAATTTTGGGATTTAGACTTCCTGAACGACACCGGCTGTCCACTCGGTAGCCAATGATTTGACTTTCTTGAACTCAGGAATGGAGTGGTAAACCAAAGTCGCATCTCTTCGTCCGCTTTAATTTTGTCCAATGATGTTACTAGAGATCACTTCAAGCCATAAATTCTTTTGATCATGCCTCTGTATCTTATAGCTACTCTTAGCTTCTCTTCTTGGATTAAGCAATTATCCATGACAAGATGTGGAGTTTCCAAAATCAGAGAGAAGAGAAGACGTCCGTCCAGGATGTGTGTGTGTGGAATCAGTGAAGGCAGATGTGTTAAGATATGGTTGACCAGCTTTGTCGGTAAACAGCATAACCAACTAGATCAGGCCAGTGCACTCAGTTAAATGGAGATTAGCATGTACATGGGTAGAGGTGCGAAGATACTCTCAAGTCACTCTAGGGTTGTAGAGTGTA